>JAQJVL010003656.1:0-57014 GCA_035578905.1 Stictocephala bisonia | reverse complement strand
ATAAGTTCTAAGTGGACAAAATTAAAAATATAATGACTGAATAGTAGGTACAATATCCCTGTGTACGTCATCTTTTGTATCCCGTCAGACATGGGATTTCACACTATGTACACATGACCTCAATATGTATGCCTGGAGATTATCTACTGACATGTGCCTGTCTCTTGAACACTTGGATGCACGAGCCGATACCTGCGTCTGTCTGTAATACAGTACACACTAGGTTAGGCATGGCATTGTGTGTTCACAATATGTACACATGTGTATATACATGACTTCAGTATGTATGCCTGGAGATTATCTACTGACAGGTGTCTGTCTGGTGAACACTTGGATGCACAAGCCGATACCTGCGTCTGTCTATAATACAGTACACACTAGGTCATACATGGCATTGTTTGTTCACACTATGTACACATGTGTATATACATGACCTCAATATGTATGCCTGGAGATCATCTACTGACGGTTGTCTGTCTGGCGAACACTTGGATACACAAGCCGATACCTGCGTCTGTCTGTAACACAGTACACGCTAGGTCATTGAGTGTAACACACATGTAACACACACACACACACACACACACACACACACACACACACACACACACACACACACACACACACACACACACACACACACACACACACACACACACACACACACACACACACACACACACACACACACACACACACACACACACACACACACGCACGAACGCACACATTTAGTGAATATGAAATATAGATAAGGCAACGGGAAAGAATATAAACGGTTTTTACGTAACACCAAACCTTATTAACCCCCTCCCTTCCCACCCATTCACGCACAATGGTATCGACAGAACCGCTCAACCATACATGTAAAGTAGTATTAACCCACTCACCCACCCTTACACGAAAAATGTATTGATCCACCTGCTCTCCCATACACGCAAAGTGGTATCGATCCACTAACCCACCTATACACGAAAATGCTATTGATATATGCTGACCTATTCACCTTACTTATAGACCCACCCACCTGCCTGTACATGTACGGTGGTAATGACCTACCCACCCATGCCTATATGTACAGTGGTAATAACCCATCCGCCTATACATATAGGCCTGTAATAACATTTACACCTATATATATTGTTTATTTTTACAAATAAACCTTAAATTTAAGGAGTTTGTAATATGTAGTTTGAAGTAAACTCCGGTTGTAAGATTCTTCAGTATTAGGTTTATTTAGCTGATACGTCTTAATACTAAATAAGTGGTTTCTCGGTATCCAAAATGTTTATTTATGTTTGTTTTTATATATGAATTGGAATAATTTTTTACTGAAGACACGTTTGAACGTTTAAATTGTTAAAATGATTTGAAACCTCAAATATTTTGAGTATAAATAAGGCTGGTGGGTACAAAATTTATGAAATTAAGTTATCGAAGTAAATATAATCAATCCAATTACGTTACTTCAATAAGTAGACCTACAGAAATGCTGGAACTACTAGTAGGTTTAAAGTGCACAGTAGTGTGACGATATTAACCAGCTGTAACCATAGCAACGCCTTAACGCCTTGCATAGCTGTTATATTTTAGTTCTTTATCTGCACTTTTCTAAAGACCTACCAGCTTGAATACGTGAGTTTGTGTACATTTAAACATTTTATGTTTAAGTTTCGTATTATGTAAATATTCCTATTTGTATATATTTTATTCTTTATACATTGTTTATTGGCAGACCCAGAGTTGTGGAACATCATGGATCCTAATAGCTAGTAATGATTATAGACAAAGCTTGCAAAGTGGAACCACCAAGAAGAGCTATTTATCTAATCCTTGAGCTAGCTATCAGGTAAGTACTTAAGTCCAATCCACTCTAGTTCCAAGTTGTCTCCAAGGGTAGTTCAGTTTGTCATCGTACAAACTTGGGATTATACGAGGTAACAAAGGTTCTCTCCCTTCTGCTCTCGTTCCGATACAACACATAAGTTACTGTATCCTTGCAGACGCCACTTTGTTCTTTTTACTTTTAAATTTATACGTACAAAAACAAAAACGTGTATTAAGCTTAAATGTTGTGTTATCTTTTATAACATAAACATCCATTTTCAGGAAAATTATTTATATATTTATTTAACATACGGAAATACACCATTTATAACATAATACTTACTAGTAGATGGCAGCAAGTTCAGCATTTAACAGTATGAGAATATTAAATCTAATATGAAAAACCGCCCAAATGTACATCTTAATGTAAATATTTCATCAAGTTTAATACAGTAATTAAAAAACAGCAACGATTTATAAACGCAAAGCTGTCAATACAAAATCACTCAACAGTCAACAACAACACAAGTAGCTGATAATATCCCACAACAACATGATGTGCAAACACTATCAACAATAATCATTATAATCTACAAATTGCTAACAGCTATTAATAAAGACCATGCATCATTTAAGTAACAGTACAATTCATAAAGCTACATAATATATGTAATAAATTAACAACATCAAGAAAAATCAACAGGAATACGACACATAGTAAAACGATCTTCATACTAGTACAACTAATATTAGTAATGTTAGTTACAGTAGTATTGTGTTTTTACTGTATAAAAATTTTAAAAATGGTGACCGTAATTTATGGTAGTCTTAAATAAGATGTTAACATAATCTTTATTGTTGTACTAGTCAGCTGATTTAAGACTATCACAAATTACTTTATTACTATCAGCTGTTAGATGAGTGTTACACATTGTGCATACTCCTTGGTCAGTATTGTTTATTTTTAATACTAGGACTGTGGATCAGTCAGTGCTATTGTTATCGTTTTTATATCAAGCCAGTCTAAAGTTTACTGTAACGTCACTTTGTGAGTGAGGTAAGAGGGATGCGTAGCAGTGGAGCCGTACATGTTCATTCCAACGTCGTGACTTTCCGACCGGACAAGTGACTTTTGCAGTCTAGTCTTCGCCTCTCAAGCTTTCATAGTCCCGATCCAGCAGTACTATTGATTTCATGTGTCATGTGTGTGTGTTCGTGGACGGTGGTGAAGAATCCAAGGAGTGGGACGGGATAGTGGCAGCAGAGGGATAATCGTCACCAGGATCACAAGAATACAGACTATTGTGTCGCCAGAGAATTCTAATTGTAAAGTGTGACTGGAAGAGACCATTTAACCCTGGACGTTCCTCTTCTACTTCAAAAAGCAGGGTATTGTCTTGTCTCTTTTATTAATTAAAAAAATAGTTTTCAAGTATTTATGGGTTTCATACGGTTCATTTTGGCCCGTTCCACGCCGGAATTTTTCAAAAGTGCTATGGAAACTAAAGTAAGATATGTTAAAATATTCGATCTCACAGTGAAAGTTGTTTGACAATGCAAGAACAGGGTCGCCATTTTTCGTAGCTTGGTTTCGTGCCGGCAAGCTTGCCGGTAGGTTACGCATCTCGTTTCGCGTAATCTTATCTTGTTTTTTACGTTGTTTCTCTACCTTACCTTCATCTGCTTTATAGGAGTTTACCCGTCCCATTTCGCTTAATCCATTAGTATAAAAGCTCTATAATAGCAACATTTGTACATACTCTATAATATAATAATACACTTATTTGTATTTATTTTAGCTATTGAAAGGGACATCAATAGTTAGGCATATTACTTATAAGTACGTACAATATTCAAACACAATCAAATCGAAATCATGTTACAAATTGAAATTATGAACCCACCCACCCATACACTTACGGGTGTATGGGTAGGTGGGTTCTCTTGTGCATCGCGCTTAGCGCATGTTCTCATTGCTCACTCATTGGTGAAATCGTCACAGCCAGCTGTTGGATTCTGAGTGAACTCTATAGTACAGGTGATTACAAACTCGAGACGTCAACGATCTGTCTTCTGCCATATTTACTCACTCACAAAGCTCAAACAATATATGTTATTTGTTAAATATTGTGAAATTTCAATGCAAGTTTTTTATTATATTGTACTATTTTCTCTTTGTTTACACACATTGTGTTATATGTCCAGACTAATGTTGTTCTGCTTGATGCTCTTTCAAATAATTTAATTCAAGCACTTATTGTCCTCAAGGATTCTGGACACTGTATGTATACTATTGATGCTAATTAATATTTATGCATTTTAATATATTTATTGTTGTTATTGGCAATAAGAGAGTAGAATTCAGTTACTCATGATATTCTGGCCTTAAAAAAGGAAGATGATAAATAATAATAATTAATTGGCTAGGCCTATTTTATGTTGTTAGTTCTTATGCAATATCACTGGCCTATTGGAACGTATATAGAAATATTATGCTTATAGATTTCATAATCGGAATTGTTCATTTTCTTATATGGCTTTAAGTTTATAGCACTTAAGTTTTAGTGCTACTTTGGAAGTATTCTACTGTCTTTATACATTGCTTTGTACTACACATTCTTAAATCAATTGCGTTCTAGTTTATTATTGTTTATTAGTGTCACTGTATTAATTCCTAATAGCCTACCAGCATTTAATAATAGCACCTAAGGATTTTAAGGCTGAAATTTATCGTAAATCCACTGATCTGAATAAAAGTCGTTTTAAAAAATTTAAGGAAGCTGTAGAGAAGATTGAAGCTTGTGATGTACCCCTTCAAGCTGTTCAATTAAGACAGTTAAATTTATACTTAAATGAGATTATAAAGAAGCGTGCTGACTTTGAAGGGAAAATTTAATGAATCTCGGAATCAGAAATGGAAGATGTTCTGGATACAACTGTCTCTAGAGACACTAATGACATTAATGACCTTTTTGTCATTATTTCACGTACTATTGAGGTTATAATTTCACCTGAGCCTGACACCCCGTCTAAAAAATCGCTGTTGATCTCCCTAGAGTGCAGCTATCTCAAGAAGTCCTAGACTAAGTCAGATCTAATACTTTGGCCGACCCGACATTCCACATGCCAGGTCCAATTGATGTACTTATTGGTGGAAACCTTTTCCCAAAATTCTCACACATGAAAATCATGCTTTAGGCCTCAATATGCTTCACGTCCTGGGTACATGCGTTGGTTTTGTAATTATGGGTACTTCCCCCTGCTCACCCCTAATACAGTCATTCACTTCTCTCTCAATAGTCATTCACTTGCTCTCGACTACTGATATGGAGCTCCACTCGTCCCTTCAGCGGTTTTGGACTCAAGAGGAACTGCCCCCTTGTGATGGAAAGTCTGCTGAGGAAATTCAGTGCGGTGAATATTTTAATTCCACACACTTGACACACTGTGATGGTCGTTAAATTGTTCGCCTCCCTACTAAATGAAACATTTCTCATCTCGAAAGTTCAAAGGACAATGCTGAACTCAGATTTCAATCATTTGAGTTCAAACTCCGTTCACACATGTTCACAATTCTGACTTAAAAAAATTACACATAGCACTCATACAGGAATATATATCTTTGAGTCACATGAAAATCTGCTCTACTTTTTATTCTAATGCTCCACATTATTTTTTGCCACACTATGGCCTTTCAAGGCCCAAAGTAGCACCACCAAACTTTTTGTTGTTTTTGATAAGAGTGCTAAAACCAATTTCGGAATCTCCCTCAATGACGTGCTAATAAACGGACCTAAGCTACAAAATAATATTTATAACATTTTGGCGTGCTTTCGTTTACAGAATGTAGAGTTGTCATGTGACATTAGGCAGATGTACCGACAAATTAATGTACACCCTGATGATCAGAGCCTTCAACTTATTTTGTCGCGTGAAGACCCCTCTCGTTCTGTGTCAGTGTTTAAACTGGGAACAGTTACGTACGGCCAAAATTACTCACCATATTTAGCCATAAAGGCGCTACATCAACTGGCCGAATATGAAGGTGAATGCTACCCACGCGCAGTGGAGGTATTCAAGCATCAGAACTACGTAGACGACCTGATCTGTGGTGCAGAGGACGAGGAAGATGCAGCTGACCTCCGGAGGTACTCAAGCATCAGTACTACGTAGACGACCTGATCTATAGTGCAAAGGACGAGGAAGATGCAGGTGACCTCCGGAAGGTACTTAAGCATCAGTACTACGTAGATGACCTGATCTGTGGTGGAGAGGACGAGGAAGATGCAGCTGAACTCCGGAGGTACTCAAGCATCAGTACTACGTAGACGACCTGATCTGTAGTGGAGAGGACGAGGAAGGTGCAGCTGACCTCCGGAGGTACTCAAGCATTAGTACTACGTAGACGACTTGATCTGTGGTGGAGAGGACGAGGAAGATGCAGCTGTCCTCCGGAGGTACTCAAGCATCAGTACTACGTAGACGACCTGATCTGTGGTGCAGAGGACGAGGAAGATGCAGCTGACCTCCGGAGGTACTCAAGCATCAGTACTACGTAGACGACCTGATCTGTGGTGCAGAGGACGAGGAAGGTGCAGCTGACCTCCGGAGGTACTCAAGCATCAGAACTACGTAGACGACCTGATCTGTGGTGGAGAGGACGAGGAAGATGCAGCTGACCTCCGGAGGTACTCAAGGATCAGTACTACGTAGACGACCTGATCTGTGGTGGAGAGGACGAGGAAGATGCAGCTGACCTCCGGAGGTACTCAAGCATCAGTACTACGTAGACGACCTGATCTGTGGTGGAGAGGACGAGGAAGGTGCAGCTGACCTCCGGAAGGTACTGAAGCATCAGTACTACGTAGACGACCTGATCTGTGGTGGAGAGGACGAGGAAGATGCAGCTGACCTCCGGAGGTACTCAAGCATTAGTACTAAGTAGACGACTCCATCTGTGGTGAAGAGGACGAGGAAGATGCAGCTGATCTCCGGAGGTACTCAAGCATCAGTACTACGTAGACGACCTGATCTGTGGTGGAGAGGACGAGGAAGATGTAGCTGTCCTCCGGAGGTACTCAAGCATTAGTACTACGTAGACGACTTGATCTGTGGTGGAGAGGACGAGGAAGATGCAGCTGACCTCCGGAGGTACTCAAGCATCAGTACTACGTAGACGACCTGATCTATAGTGCAAAGGACGAGGAAGATGCAGGTGACCTTCGGAAGGTACGTAAGCATCAGTACTACGTAGATGACCTGATCTGTGGTGGAGAGGACGAGTACGATGCAGCTGAACTCCGGAGGTACTCAAGCATCAGTACTACGTAGACGACCTGATCTGTGGTGGAGAGGACGAGTACGATGCAGCTGAACTCCGGAGGTACTCAAGCATCAGTACTACGTAGACGACCTGATCTGTGGTGGAGAGGACGAGGAAGGTGCAGCTGACCTCCGGAAGGTACTCAAGCATCAGTACTACGTAGACGACCTGATCTGTGGTGGAGAGGACGAGGAAGATGTAGCTGTCCTCCGGAGGTACTCAAGCATTAGTACTACGTAGACGACTTGATCTGTGGTGGAGAGGACGAGGAAGATGCAGCTGACCTCCGGAGGTACTCAAGCATCAGTACTACGTAGACGACCTGATCTGTGGTGGAGAGGAAGAGGAAGATGCAGCTGACCTCCGGAGGTACTCAAGCATCAGTACTACGTAGACAACTTGATCTGTGGTGGAGAGGACGAGGAAGATGCAGCTGTCCTCCGGAGGTACTCAAGCATCAGTACTACGTAGACGACCTGATCTGTGGTGCAGAGGACGAGGAAGGTGCAGCTGACCTCCGGAGGTACTCAAGCATCAGTACTACGTAGACGACCTGATCTGTGGTGCAGAGGACGAGGAAGGTGCAGCTGACCTCCGGAGGTACTCAAGCATCAGAACTACGTAGACGACCTGATCTGTGGTGGAGAGGACGAGGAAGATGCAGCTGACCTCCGGAGGTACTCAAGCATCAGTACTACGTAGACGACCTGATCTGTGGTGGAGAGGACGAGGAAGATGCAGCTGACCTCCGGAGGTACTCAAGCATCAGTACTACGTAGACGACCTGATCTGTGGTGGAGAGGACGAGGAAGGTGCAGCTGACCTCCGGAAGGTACTGAAGCATCAGTACTACGTAGACGACCTGATCTGTGGTGGAGAGGACGAGGAAGATGCAGCTGACCTCCGGAGGTACTCAAGCATTAGTACTACGTAGACGACTCCATCTGTGGTGAAGAGGACGAGGAAGATGCAGCTGATCTCCGGAGGTACTCAAGCATCAGTACTACGTAGACGACCTGATCTATAGTGCAAAGGACGAGGAAGATGCAGGTGACCTCCGGAAGGTACTTAAGCATCAGTACTACGTAGACGACCTGATCTGTGGTGGAGAGGACGAGTACGATGCAGCTGAACTCCGGAGGTACTCAAGCATCAGTACTACGTAGACGACCTGATCTGTGGTGGAGAGGACGAGGAAGGTGCAGCTGACCTCCGGAAGGTACTCAAGCATCAGTACTACGTAGACGACCTGATCTATAGTGCAAAGGACGAGGAAGATGCAGGTGACCTCCGGAAGGTACTTAAGCATCAGTACTACGTAGATGACCTGATCTGTGGTGGAGAGGACGAGTACGATGCAGCTGAACTCCGGAGGTACTCAAGCATCAGTACTACGTAGACGACCTGATCTGTGGTGGAGAGGACGAGGAAGGTGCAGCTGACCTCCGGAAGGTACTCAAGCATCAGTACTACGTAGACGACCTGATCTGTGGTGGAGAGGACGAGGAAGATGCAGCTGACCTCCGGAAGGTACTCAAGCATTAGTACTACGTAGACGACTTGATCTGTGGTGGAGAGGACGAGGAAGATGCAGCTGACCTCCGGAGGTACTCAAGCATCAGTACTACGTAGATGACCTGATCTGTGGTGGAGAGGACGAGGAAGGTGCAGCTGACCTCCGGAAGGTACTGAAGCATCAGTACTACGTAGACGACCTGATCTGTGGTGGAGAGGACGAGGAAGATGCAGCTGACCTCCGGAGGTACTCAAGCATTAGTACTACGTAGACGACCTGATCTGTGGTGGAGAGGACGAGGAAGGTGCAGCTGACCTCCGGAGGTACTCAAGCATCAGTACTACGTAGACGACCTGATCTGTGGTGGAGAGGACGAGGAAGATGCAGCTGACCACCAAGACCTGCTCATTAAATTACTTCGACTTGGTGGATTCGAACTCCGGAAATGGGTATCTAACTCTTCCTAATGATGAAGGAGATTAGATAGAGCAAAAAGTCATAGAGCCAAAGTTTTATCAAAGCAGGCACTGAAAATGGTGTTAGTTTGCTGTAGAACCATGTATTTAGCCGCTACAGTCCAATTACTAAGATTTTGGAAAAATCCTTTCTCATTGCACATCTAAAACATAAGACCTTTGACTCTACAAAATTTCAGCCTCTTAGGCTTATTACTTTTTTAGTTACAACAATGAGTGAATGAGTCAGTGGTATTTGCCTTTTATTGGTATAGATGTTTAAGAATATTACATTAAGTTTTACCTTGTTTTATAAAAACTATAGGGAAGTCTAGGAATCCAAAATATCCAAATGGATACACCAACTGCAAGGGAGGAAAAGTTTATGACATTTTTGGTTCGTCCGTGTTATACCTCTTGTTATACTAAAAGTACAAAGTGGAAATGCACATTGAACATATTGGTTCACAAAGTTGAAATGCATATTGAACATATTGGTTCACAAAGTGGAAATGCACATTGAACATAATGGTTCACAAAGAGGAAATGCACATTGAACATATTGGTTCACAAAGTGGAAATGCACATTTAACATATTGGTTCACAAAGTGGAAATGCACATTGAACATATTGGTTCACAAAGTGGAAATGCACATTGAACATAATGGTTCACAAAGAGGAAATGCACATTGAAAAAATTGTTTCAAAAAGTGGAAATGCACATTGAACATACAGTAGAGTCCCGCTATTCCGAACTAATTGGGACCGAACACTGTTCGGATTCGCGGGAATTCGGAATAGGCGGATTTCATGAATAATATCGAGATATCAGCGTTGATCAGCTCGTAAACAAGTGAAAGTCGGAAGGGAAGGGCAGTGACCTTCGGTGACTCATACGATCATCCGTCGACGCCTATCTATCCCTTCCCCTCTCACGTTCCAAACACCATGACTCATTGAATGGTGAATCTCCTCTACCCCCACCACTGAAAAACCGGTTTGAACTGCTGTAACTGTTGATCTAGTTTCGCACGTACACCATGTTAGTGTTCACTCTAACGTTGTTTGATGAAGTGTGTGCGCTTAAAGCAAATTTATTGTGAAGGTTTATTCCGTGAGTGTTGAGTTACTTTACGGAGTGACTGTGTGTTTTCACTTCTGTTCTTAGTCCTTTACGTCAACTGATAATCATTAAATATGGCAAGTAAACGAAGTCGTTCTTCGTGTACTTTACAACAAAAACTTGAAGTGTTGAAAAGACTGGACAAAGGGGAAAGTGCTTCTAAATTGTCAGTTGAATATGGTGTCGGAAAAGCAACGATTAGCGACTGGAAAAAGAATCGTGTTAAAATTGAGCAGTTTTGTTCTGCTTCAAGTGAAAAAACTCTTGAAAAACGGCAAAAAACGACTGTGTCTTCATATGAAAAGCTTGATGAGGCCTTATTCTTATGGTTTACTCAAGAGAGACAGAAAGGAATCCCCATTTCTGGTCCTTTGGTAAAAGAAAAGGCGCTTCAACTAAACAAGCTTATGGATGGTGAACCTTCATTTTCAGCAAGCTGTGGCTTTTTGGATCGTTGGAAGAAAAGGCACGGAATTAGACAGCTCACGATTACTGGGGAGAAACTATCAGCTGACAACGAATCAGCTGACAATTATTTAAAGGAATTTAAAGAACTTATTTCTTCTGAAAATTACTCTCCGCAGCAAGTCTATAACGCGGATGAAACCGGACTGAATTTTAAGGCTCTGCCTACCAAAAGTCTTGCTTCAAAAGAAGAGAAATCTGCCCCAGGGTTCAAAATGGACAAACAACGTCTAACTGTCTTAGCTTGTAGCAACGCCTCGGCAACAAACAAACTTCCACTGATGGTAATAGGCAAATCGGCGAAACCACGAGCGTTCAAAAACATTAACATTAACGCACTTCCTGTATATTATAGGAATCAAAA
Organism: Stictocephala bisonia; assembly: GCA_035578905.1. NCBI lineage: Eukaryota > Metazoa > Arthropoda > Insecta > Hemiptera > Membracidae > Stictocephala > Stictocephala bisonia. The sequence continues at coordinate 45,941 of JAQJVL010003656.1, read as the reverse complement.
AAAAGCTTGGATGGAACGTGACTTGTTCAAGGAATGGTTCGATCGCCAATTTGTCCCTAAAGTGACTGCGTTCAATAGAGAAAATGGATTGCCTAATCGTGCTCTGCTGTTTATAGACAATGCACCATCCCACCCGGAAGACATGAAACTTGTTTGTGGAAACATCAAAGCAATTTTTCTGCCACCAAATGTTACATCAATTCTTCAGCCTATGGACCAGGGTGTGTTGCAGGCCATCAAACAAAAATACCGAAAAATGCTGCTTCGCACCTTACTTGAAGAGGATGAAAATGACCTCACAAGCACAATTCTTCAAAAGCTTAAGAAAATTACAGTAAAAGATGTGATTTACTGGGTAGCTGAAGCGTGGGAAAGCACTAATGAAGGTGCAATACAAAAATCGTGGAAAAATCTCTGGCCTGAATTGGAATTTGTTGAAACAACTTTTAAACCAGTAAAAAAAGACTGTGAACTTCTTCCACTACTCAACAAAATCCCTGGCTGTGAAACATCAGAAGAAAGCTGTGTTGAGGAGTGGTTTGCTGTTGACGACAATGGCCATCAGGAGTATGGAGACGAAGATATTGTAGCTATGGTGCAGGGCTCGTCAGCTGAGATCGACTCGGAGGAAAGCGAGGAGGAAGTGAACACTCAAACTGAACTCGTATCTCACTCGGACGCGGCAAATGCTCTCGACCTCGCCTTACGCTACGTCGAACAACACGCTGTATCAACACCAAATGATGTTATGTTTATGCGTCGATGGCGGAACATTGCATCCTCAAGTCGATTTACTGCACTTCGTCAGAAAAAAATCACCGACTTTACTTCTTAAGTGTGTGTAGTTTAGTTTAGTGTTTTCCTCAAGCCTAGGGTTTCCTCAAGGCCTAAAAAAGGTATGTCTTTATTAAACTTCTTTGTACTGTATATTTTGTATAACAATATGTAAATATATGTTTTTAGCGAACGTCTTTATAATTTCTTCAGTTTTTGAGTCTTAAAAAAAATTTTAAAATCGGTAGTATTTTTTCTGAAGTCTGTTCGGAATAGGCGGATTTTCGGAATAGCGGGGTTCGGAATAGCGGGACTCTACTGTATTGGTTCACAAAGTAGAAATGTACATTTAACATATTGGTGCACAAAGTAGAAATGCACATTGAAAATATAGGTTCACAAATTGGAAATGCACATTGAACATATTGGTTCACATAGTTAAATGCACATTTAACATATTGGTTTACAAAGTGGAAATGCACATTGAACATATTGGTTCACAAAGTGGAAATGCAGATTGAACATATTGGTTCACAAAGTGGAAATGCACATTTAACATATTGGTTCACAAAGTGGAAATGCACATTGAACATATTGGTTCACAAAGTGGAAATGCACATTGAACATATTAGTTCACAAAGTGGAAATGCACATTGAACATATTGGTTCACAAAGTGGAAATGCACATTAAACATATTGGTTCACAAAGTGGAAATGCACATTGAACATATTGGTTCACAAAGTGGAAATGCACATTGAACATATTGGTTCACAAAGCGGAAATGCACATTGAACATAATGGTTCACATAGTTCAATGCACATTTAACATATTGGTTTACAAAGTGGAAATGCATATTGAACATATTGGTTCACAAAGTGGAAATGTACATTGAACATATTGGTTCACAAAGTGGAAATGCACATTGATTATATTGGTTCACAAAGTGGAAATGCACATTGAACATAATGGTTCACATAGTTAAATGCACATTTAACATATTGGTTCACAAAGTGGAAATGCACATTGAACATATTGGTTCACAAAGTGGAAATGCACATTGAACATATTGGTTCCCAAAGTGGAAATGCACATTTAACATATTGGTTCACAAAGTGGAAATGCACATTTACATTTTGGTTCACGAAGTGGAAATGCACATTTAACATATTGGTTCACAAAGTGGAAATGCACATTGAACATATTGGTTCCCAAAGTGGAAATGCACATTGAACAAATTGGTTCACAAAGTGGAAATGCACATTGAACATATTGGTTCACATAGTTGAATGCACATTTAACATATTGGTTTACAAAGTGGAAATGCACGTTGAACATATTGGTTCACAAAGTGGAAATGCACATTGAACATATTGGTTCACAAAGTGGAAATGCACATTTAACATATTGGTTCACAAAGTGGAAATACACATTGAACATATTGGTTCACAAAGTGGAAATGCACATTGAACATATTGGTTCACAAAGTGGAAATGCACATTAACATATTGGTTTACAAAGTGGAAATGCACATTGAACACATTGGTTCACAAAGTGGAAATGCACATTGAACATATTGGTTCACAAAGTGGAAATGCACATTGAACATATTGGTTCGCAAAGTGCATACACAACACAAACACAATCAACTCCAGGAGCAACTGTTTAATTTACGTTTCATCAGCTCATATGAAGGAGAAACTCTTTGACATGACATTGTATGTGTAATATACCCGGCTTTGACGTTTATTATCAGGGGTATTGGAGTGATAACTAACTGAGAACCACGAACTAGAATCCTGTCTCCTTTGACATTATAATAATAACACATGTCTAAGGTCTGCTTTGTATACATATATAAGTAAATTGTAATTTTAAGAGTGTTCTGGGCGGATATTAATCGTTGCTTATATTCCTTACGAACGGAAAACTGCGTGTATGTTTTTGAAAAGTAATTCTTTTATAACGAACAAATATCCTTTATATTAAAACAATCGGGTCATTTAGTTCACTCACTTTCTGAACTTATTACCTGACCGATTTTGATTAAATGTTTTTATTCAAATGATAATTTCGATTTTTAAGTCGTAACGGATTTTTTAAACTACCATAAGTTTTTGTCTTACATGGTGTCAAAGTTGCAATGTTATTCTAATGGAGATTAATTTTAGATTGACCAGCTGGTGGGATAAACAAATGTTAAATAGTCCAAATAAGTTGTTAGGTTAAACATAGAGAGCAGCAGAGTAAAATATCAAGTTAATTATAAAAGAGCGAATACATATCTGTCTGTGTGTATGTTATCATCAGCAGTTAAATAAAATGAAAACACTTGAAATAGGCTTAGTAATGACATTGGTTGTTCATAATTATTATACTATAAATAGAGTGAAAATCAAGTGCAGTGAGTGAGCTACTGTAAATGAATTTAAATAATTTTATTTTACTTCATACAGTTTAATTACTGATGTTTGAAGTCAAAAGTTACATGCCGAGGCCGAGGCTTTAAGAGCGCAGTGGGTATTAACTTAATGTTGTATATATTTTACAAAAGTTGTCATGAAAACTAAATATGTACTTTGTTAAACTCTTGCAAATAAAGTTATTATTAGTCAACACTGATTTCATTGTAGTTCCATGTTAAAATTCACAAATATTGAGCTAAATGTAGCTCGATAACAACACAAACATTAAAATCCATCAGCTGGCTCTGTTATTTATTTGCACTTTAACAATAGTGATGTGTAAGCACCGTTACCACACACCCACTTGGTTATTTACAAATCATTCCGGTGTATTATTAATTAAATCATAAAAAATATTCTCCCCTCATATTTCCCCGTATCTATAAAGCGTTTAAAAAATAAATAATGATACTTACCAGCATAATTATAACCATTTACACATTTATTTTGAAATGACAAATATAATATTCTGTATTATTACATTTTTTTAAGTAGAGCCCGATTTCCTTATTATCTCTACTCTGGCTATTCCCCATAGTCTACTGATATATGCAAGGAGCTTGTTCTGACAGAGAACTTCTTCTTCCTCTTCTTCTCGAATTCAGACTTAAAGTCTTGATGCCTGTAATCCACTCTCCCATACATTAATTTGTACAATTGGATTATGGTTAATTAAGAAAAAACATAAAAAAAGAAAATAAATTATCATTTTTTACATGTACCAAGCCAAGTTAAGAAAAAAAACAAACAAGAAAACAGCATTTTAACTAAACAATGAGTTCAAAAGCCAATATAAATTTATAAAGCAGTACATAGTTCATATTTTATTTATAAAGGTGTACGTAAAACATGAATAGATCGTGGTTGATCCTCGTTTTGGCAGTGCTGAGGGTGTTGCACGAAAACATAGTAAAACCCATTGTATTGCAAATAATGAAATTTACTAAATGTTTTCTAGGTTATGGATTTGATAATTTCTCTGAATCCTCTCTGATTCTCAGATATGAGACGCCGACACAGTGTTGGGTGAGTGTGGATGACATGTGTAGTCTGGTTACTAATTCAGTTAGATTTTTAATAAGAAAGGGCCATTCATTTATAGCCCAACTTTGGGGCCTACAGCTTTACGTGGAGTCATAACCACGTAGTTTTGACCTGATTTTCAGCTAATTGACAAACCTGATGTACTGTATTATCGATATAGATACATATTTATTTAGATTATCTAGATATATATTAATTTACCTTATTATCAGAAATTTTGCGGTCTAGTAGTTAGCACTAGTGTAGTCCCATGTAACTGTAGTACAGCCTAAACCAGTATTTGTGCAGAACTCATAAACTAATTATATTGCTGGCTCAAACATTTATATTACAAAACATATCTTCTTGTATGTAGTATAATCAAGGTTTATAGCTGTATAACCTATATAGGCCATTAAACCTATACTAATCATTGTTTATAGCTATATCCGCCCTATTATGACTACTTCATATTGATTGTCAAAGATTTAACCAGCAAAATAAATACAAAATTAAAAATATTAAAATTACATTCTGACGAAGTGATGTAGGAGTTTATAGTAGCATTGGAGTTGAGTTTTAAATTATGACTTTAGAAATAAACGGCCTTTCCAATATTATAGGGAGCCTTACATATGCTTGTAGAGTAAAGCGTATTGTTATAATCACAGCATATCAAATAAAAAATACATAATTTATTTCATTTTAATATATGAAATAAATTATGGTTAGTAACATCTAAGAATACCATCCCTTGCATATAATATTTGAGAGAAAATGTATATTTATTATTTTGAGTGAAAACTTATAATATTTTCCTATTCCAGAAATTTTAAATTAGAAAAATTTAAATTAGAAAATTTAATACACCTCCGACAATGCAGTTTACGTCAAATACACAATAATAAATATAATATATTTTTTTATTGAATGAGACATTTTACATGCATTGAAATAGTCAATTAGCTGGTTAAAATGTATCGTTCACACATACAAAGGTCACATTCACACGTACAAAATTTTTGCATCCCTCCTTGCTCGTTTATTGCATTCTCTCCTCTAGCCTCACTCGGGATAATTTTGTTGCACAGTCTCCCAATTATGTGCCATTAACTGGTCAGAGTTTTAAAGGGTTCTTTGATTAAATTTTTTTGCAGATTGGTTTTAAATACGTTACGTGTCGAGGCATTTTTAATCGAGTATTACAATCTGTTGACGAGTAGAACGCCTGTCTGTTCAGGCAGTCGTTCATGAACCACCGTTCTGTCTTTCAATTTGGTAATTCTCCCTCCCTCTCTTCTCATAGCAGTGTATATTACTACCTAATATGAAGTTAAAATTTTCTTTGCAAAAGAGACATGTTTCCAAAATATAAAGGCAGCCAGAGTCAACAATTTCACATTTTTTTGCTGGTCTACACCCGGACTGCTTTTTACTTTCTCCCATATGCGTTAGCATAGAGAAAGTATTGCGATCATAAAAAAATTTTTTTAAGTTGGACTTAAAATCCATTTAAGGGTCCTTGAACAAAAAATTGGGGGTTTTCGAAAAAAAAAATAATTTGGTGTCTGTCCAAATGTGTGTCTGTCTGTGTGTATGTGCAGTTCGCTGGAGACCAAACGGATAGAGCAATTTTTATAAAATTTGGTATACAGGCGCATTTAGCCAATATCTCTAGACTATTTTTTCACTTTTCTAAAGTTTTAGTTTTTTAATTTTTATGAGCAAAAACATACGAAAATTGAATTTTCTCTAAAAAGGCTATAACGTTTTCAATTGAATTTTCAGTAAATATGTAAATTACAATTTAAAATATTTCAGTAAAAACAGCATGTCTCTAAATTTACTAGTTTTTAAGTTATGTAAAAAAATTTATTTGTGAATAAAACTGGTAATTTTCAAAGTTTTGATTTATTTTAGTGTTTAATACGGGGGAAACAATTTTTTAGAACCATTTTGTTGTTGTTATAAACAAATATATTGGAAAAGCTTGCGTTAGTGCAGCCTCCCTAGAAGGATAATCCGTAAGAAAGCTGTAGGCAGATCACTCCATAATATTCCGTCATCAGTACCTTTATTGGGCAATATTGGATAGTAAATAAATAATAAATAAAAATGCCTTTATTGTGCAAGCGTATTTCAGTTTGAACAACTGTTTTCCAAATCAACTAGTAGTCTCAGAACCTTAATTCCGGATGATATTTTTGAACAGATATTGTCTACATGGCAATCCTAAGTCAAACCTTGAAGGTATATTTTAAGGAGTTTATTCGAGTAGACTTATTCGACCTCAGTTTCATCCAACATGGCTATCATCTGAGCCCGATTGTCGTAAACAGAATTGTATAAAATATTATTTGTTTGGAATAGTTTTAATATTAAGCTCATTAAAATGTTGTATTAAACTATGAGCTCACTAAATGTCACTTTTTCAAGGAGATGTTTGTTTCAATCGAGAAGCAGTACAATAATTTGTGAAAGAACACATATAAAACTCGTGATTTCCTAGAGGAAGTTATTAGGGTTATTTCGATTATATTTTAATCATTTCATTGAGTTTATTTTACTAATTAGATCGTTTGAAATTAAAAAGTTAGCTTAACAGGGTAGACTCTGTGGTGACTGACAATTAAGAGGTAGTTTTATAAGACTTTTATTTTTGTATATTTATGTATTTGTATTACAAAATTATTTATAAATATTTTAGTGTTCAAATAATGTTTATAAATTAACATTATAAGGCAAATTTTCAGATTCCAACTGAGCAGTAAATAAGTTATTTGTATTATAGCGCCTCTATTTTGTATTTATAACCACACCATTTTTCCGGCTCAGGTCAGGCATTATCTTACTGTAATAAACCATTACAAATACACATCAAATTACATATTTACTTACGTATATAAAAGAACACATTATGGCTTTTAATATTTAAAGAATTAAAACGTGACCAAAAAATCAATCACGATCAATAAAAGTGAAAAAAGTTGTTTCAGATAATTTATAAGAGTTTGTTAAGTTAAAATTCTTAAATTTATAAGGCATCTAGACAACGTTGCAGTAAAATACGTATTTCAATATGAACTCGATACGATAACAGGTTTTTGAGTGGTAAAAGTGTAAAATTGATGCACATATAACAAATAAACATTTCCGTCCTTTTTTGTTGGGATTAAAAGTGAAAATAACACAAAAAATGCACATTTTTAACGTAAAAAACGAGGAAAATAATGGTGTAACCGGAATTTTCATAGGCCTATTAATTACTAAGCTCAGCCTCCGAATATGGGTACACATAATTTCTAAGCCAATCATGGATATTTTTGGGTGTATGATTAGAAGTTAATAGTTAAACTGAGGAGGAAAATATTGTTTTTCTCAATAAGTTTTATTTCGACAACGTTTTTATTAATCTAGTTTAGAATAGTTAAAAGTCAAATGTTTTCAGTATCAGCCAAAATACGAAAGTAGTACTGGCAAGTGAACGTACATCAAAAATAGCCTAGCGCCGTTCAGTTTGGGGTATGCAATATAGATGCTGTAGCCATATTGCGTTGGCCGAAGTGAAGGCGCTACATGTCGGCTGCTGTCATGGTGCTGATAGCCCTCCCACGATCACCTGCAGACATGGCCTACTTTCACCGCAGAAATTATGTGCACCCGAGTTGGAGGGTTGCTATCTAAGGAACTAAAAGGCTTACGACAAATCTAATTGCACCATTATTTTCTCATTGAATTGTACGCTATAAAATATGCTTTAAAAAAAATTATATTGTAAGATTTAATAATTTGTTTACTAGTTGAAACAAAAATAGTTGCGGAATTTTAACTAGTTTTCACTGTACGTCAAATTTATACCATTATTACTAAAAAACCCGTTAATGTATCGCATTTATATTTTAATACATGGGTGATAGGCATGTTTTCTATATGTTTTATAAATTTTAAGATTTTAACTAATCGAGAAAAAAGGTTCTTATAAATTCACTGAAACACTCTTTCCTATGCTTCTGAAGGTCGTACAACGAATTATTTGGTCTTTTTGTAATCCTTATTACATTTATAGTTACAATCACTGTTATATATATATTGTGTAAGTAAATGCAGTGATTTTAAGTCAAGTTAAATAAATTAAAAATAACTTTAAATTAATGAATTTAAATTGATTTAAATCAATAAAAAAACACTACAAATTACACATATAAAAGTAATGTATCGTAACTATAAATGTAATAAGGATTACAACAAGACATTTGTAACTAATTTTACGACCTCCAGAAGCCAAGAAAACAATGTTTTAGGGAGTTGATAAGAAATTTTGTTCTCGATTAGTTTGAATCCTAAAATTTGTAAAACATAAAAAACATCCCTATCAACCATGTATTAAACTATAAATGCTATACATTAACATTTTTTATTTTTAAATAATAATGGTGTAAATTTGATGTACATTGAAAACTAGATAAACTCCAGAATTTTTTTTACCAACTAGGATAACAATTAATCAAAATTGTAGTACAAATTTAAAACGTATATATAATAATACAGTAAAATGAGAAAAACAAAGGTGTGATTAGATTTTTCAAATGCATCTTAGTTTCTTAGAAAACAACCTTCAATCTCGGGTGCACATAATATCTGTGCTGACAGTACATGTCGGCTGCTGTCATGATTCTTAAAGCCCTCCCACGATCACTCACTTGACATGACCTACATGTACAGCCCTACGACGATCACTCACTTAACATGACCGACATGTATAGCTCTACCACGATCACTCACTTGACATGACCTATATGTACAGCCCTACCACGATCACTCACTTAACATGACCGACATGTATAGCTCTACCACGATCACTCACTTGACATGACCTACATGTACAGCCCTACCACGATCACTCACTTGACATGACCTACATGTACAGCCCTACCACGATCACTCACTTAACATGACCGACATGTATAGCTCTACCACGATCACTCACTTGACATGACCTATATGTACAGCCCTACCACGATCACTCACTTGACATGACCTACATGTACAGCCCTACCACGATCACTCACTTAACATGACCGACATGTATAGCTCTACCACGATCACTCACTTGACATGACCTATATGTACAGCCCTACCACGATCACTCACTTAACATGACCGACATGTATAGCTCTACCACGATCACTCACTTAACATGACCGACATGTATAGCTCTACCACGATCACTCACTTGACATGACCTATATGTACAGCCCTACCACGATCACTCACTTGACATGACCTACATGTACAGCCCTACCACGATCACTCACTTAACATGACCGACATGTATAGCTCTACCACGATCACTCACTTGACATGACCTATATGTACAGCCCTACCACGATCACTCACTTGACATTACCTACATGTACAGCCCTACCATGATCACTCACTTGACATGACCTACATGTACAGCCCTACCACGATCACTCACTTGACATGACCTACATGTACAGCCCTACCACGATCACTCACTTGACATGAACTTCATGTATAGCCCTACCACGATCACTCACTTGACATGACTTACATGTACAGCCCTACCATGATCACTCACTTAATATGACCGACATGTATAGCTCTACCACGATCACTCACTTGACATGACCTACATGTACAGCCCTACCACGATCACTCACTTGACATTACCTACATGTACAGCCCTACCATGATCACTCACTTGACATGACCTACATGTACAGCCCTACCACGATCACTCACTTGACATTACCTACATGTACAGCCCTACCATGATCACTCACTTGACATGACCTACATGTACAGCCCTACCACGATCACTCACTTGACATTACCTACATGTACAGCCCTACCACGATCACTCACTTGACATGACCTACATGTACAGCCCTACCACGATCACTCACTTAACATGACCGACATGTAAAGCTCTACCACGATCACTCACTTGACATGACCTACATGTACAGCCCTACCACGATCACTCACTTGACATTACCTACATGTACAGCCCTACCACGATCACTCACTTGACATGACTTACATGTACAGCCCTACCATGATCACTCACTTAACATGACCGACATGTATAGCTCTACCACGATCACTCACTTGACATGACCTACATGTACAGCCCTACCACGATCACTCACTTGACATTACCTACATGTACAGCCCTACCATGATCACTCACTTGACATGACCTACATGTACAGCCCTACCACGATCACTCACTTGACATTACCTACATGTACAGCCCTACCATGATCACTCACTTAACATGACCGACATGTATAGCTCTACCACGATCACTCACTTGACATGACCTACATGTACAGCCCTACCACGATCACTCACTTGACATTACCTACATGTACAGCCCTACCATGATCACTCACTTGACATGACCTACATGTACAGCCCTACCACGATCACTCACTTGACATTACCTACATGTACAGCCCTACCATGATCACTCACTTGACATGACCTACATGTACAGCCCTACCACGATCACTCACTTGACATTACCTACATGTACAGCCCTACCATGATCACTCACTTGACATGACCTACATGTACAGCCCTACCACGATCACTCACTTGACATTACCTACATGTACAGCCCTACCATGATCACTCACTTGACATGACCTACATGTACAGCCCTACCACGATCACTCACTTGACATGACCTACATGTACAGCCCTACCACGATCACTCACTTGACATTACCTACATGTACAGCCCTACCATGATCACTCACTTGACATGACCTACATGTACAGCCCTACCACGATCACTCACTTAACATGACCGACATTGTTTATTTTGTTAATTCATTGTTGAAGGTGATACATATAAAAAAACCTGATATGTCAATGTAAGTATATGGACCACAAGGCTTACATTGTGGTTGAATTTACTAGAGTTTGGTTTAGCCGTCTTCATGGTAGTGGTATCTAAAATATCTCAAAGAGGTTAGGAACCTACTATTGGAGGGAGGAGGATAAAGCAAGTGACCGAGTTGGTTTACACTACCAATTGGGTACCCTCCCGAGTTGGTTTAACATAACAAGCCCAACACTTCCACAGGGCATATCACCAACCAGTCCTTACTTACTACAATTGTGTCGTGTTGACCCACCCACCCACACAGGTACAATTGAGTCAGTACAGTAAAGTGTTATTAAGTTAATATGTACAGTGGTATTGGCCCATATATACATGTAAAATAGAGGGTTTTTGACCCTCCCGCCCACCCTTTTATGTACAGTGAGTTGATATATAACACATAAATATTTATACTGTATACAAACCAAATACAATGGGAGCGTATAGCTGTGCGTGTGAGCTTGTTTTGTTTATAGTAGTACTAACCATGTTCCAAAATAAATTCTATTCCACTGAGTAAAAAATAGAATACAGAATACCGAAGTTTTATCTTACTCAGTAATAACATTTGCTAAATAGTATTACATTTTTAATTCATGATCCTTAAACAATTGAAATTTTTACAAAAATAACCTGCCAGACCATCCAGGCTGTATTGGTCAGTGTTTATTTTGCCACAATTTGATTCATCAGTCAGCTGTTCTTTGCAACCGATCATATCAACTCAGATGTTCAGTTAATATTTTTTAGAAATACTTTGCTTTAACCCCGCGTTATTCTCCTCACCATAACCCAACATGTCAAGGTCATTTGCACAGCTATACGCCTCCAGCAATACTTATAACATTTTATAAAAATACCTATCAGTGTTGGAATATAAACCTTGGCAAAATTTTGTCTATAGGCTCTTAATTCGTACAAATAGAGGATTTTTTTTCACTATACGATTGAGAAAGCTTGGGTCAGTGCAACTTTATATAAGAGTTTTACAGTTTTTTAAACAATGAAGCATGTAATGTCAAAATGTCCAGAAAAATTCAAAATTGTGTAATACAGAAAAAGTAATGTCCACTAAGCACACATTTATTGTAAAATAACTAAAGAATACTCTGTATTATCTATTGAAACATAAAACTTAGCAATCTTTAAACATTTTTTGAAAAAAATTGATTTAGATTTTTTCGTTAATATGATGGTTTTTGGTAAACCACGTTATCTTTCTAGTGTGCTACAGGTATGTTAATTAAAAACTATTCAGCTCAGAATTTTGAAACAATTTTTCATATTTTCAGTAAATGTAAGTATCTTTTTGTCTCGGTACTGTTTTGCATTACTTTAATGCGTTTTCAAATAATTGAGTAGTCTCTGACTTATTCAATTAGCCGATTAGCCCAAAACCAACTTGGGCAGCCACTGAGGTTAACTTGGTTAGCACATGGTGATTAACTTGGGTAGGTACCTGTGATCAACTTGGGTAGATGGTAGCAGTGATCAACTTGGGTTGCCAACTATGATCAACTTGAGTTGTTAGTACTCGGTGATCAACTTGGTTTTCCAACTGTGATCAACCTTGGTAGCACACAGTGATCAACTTGGGTTGCCAACTGTGATCAACTTGCGTAGTTCACGTTGATCAACTAGAGTGTCCAACTGTGATCAACTAAGGATGTAACCTTGATCGATTTATGTAGCAGCCGTGATCAACTTACGTAGCCCCATATGGGGTTTTGGTGGCTTAGCATCAACGAGCACAGATATTGCATAATTAATATAGATAATTAGTATATCTGATTCGTTTTTTCAACAATTAAAACCATGTTAGTGTCACGTAGTATTTACGAAAAAATATGTTCAAACAGGTTATAGAATGTTGTAGGTGAAATATAAGCTTCTGACGACGCGTGTCAAAATGGAATACAGTAATTGCACCGATATGAACTGTTGTGGTCGAGCAATGGGTTGACCAGAGCCATTCCCTTCATACGTTGGGCCTGGTTAAACAACTGTTCAAAATGTTGGATATAATGTTTAGATTGCACTAGGTGATATCGTTGCAAATAAACGATATATAAATTAACAATAAGAGTTAACAAACATATCAAGCTTATACAGGGTGTTTATTTTAAAACTGAACCCTATTTACAGTACAGAAAATGAAGGTTTAAGATAATTATAAGTTCATAGGTTGGTAGCTCTGGTTCTTCTTTTTCCTTGGCTATCAGCTGATTTAAATCGTTGCTTTGTTGTTCACTTTATTTGTGTTTCGTGGAATGTCATTAAGTTGAGATTAGAAACATAGTTTTGAGCAAAGACCAGAGAGTGTTTATTGTGGAGGAATATTATAAAACAAAATCGTTTGTTTTATGTGAAGATGCTTTCAAACAGTTTTATGAGCCCATTGTATTAACTATATTTCAGTTCAATGAACCCATTGTATTGAAATTCAACCAATTTCAGATCATGGGTTGCGTTTTAAAAGAAACATCCTGTAATTGAAGTCTAAGGCTTCAGTCGTTGATGATGTATGTCATTATTCAGTAATATATAATTTTGTAGTATTATGTGAGTATTTTATCAAACTATATCCTAAACTAACCCTCCATATTTTCTTTTATTTATAGTATGTACTTGACCTTACTAGCTACCCATTATTTTATAAAAATAAAGTCACTAAAATAATAATACACCAGAACCTCAGGAATAAATCTACGAAGAAATCCGTAATATGATGTAAATTTATTTTTGCCCCCTATATTAATACACGCAACGACTGTTTTAATAGAATTTAATTCACAAACACGAATGTGTTTAACATTTTAAAGTGGATATAAGTGGCGCAGTATCCCGAGTGGCTGGACATACATATTCATGTAGCAAACAAATGTAGCCCCTGATGAATTCAAACACGTAGATACAATGTTATTTCCCCAGTAGTTTACAGTGCTGGCTATGCAGATGTCACGACTCCCCCCCTCTAGTCAAGTTAGTCTGTAAGTCTAATGCAAAAAAGACCTTTTCTCTGTAAGCAGGATTACCTGTGCCATAACCGCGTGTAGCTTCACTACTCCTCATACGATGTTCATTATTTGTATTAAAATGTAAATTAGGAAACAGTATCTTCGGGGAGTTCTAATAAAATGAACTATTTATTGGCTCAAATTATCTATTACATAACAACTAGCTAAATGATGTATCTATGAAATCATTGAGTTCAGTATCTATTAAATATTTGACAGTAATGACTTTATTTAAATTCAATGTGAAGAATTGTTTGGAGAATTTTTACCAATGACAGTATTATCATTATTATTATAGGGATTATTAAGAACATTAAATTCCTTGCTGATATTATACTACATATAAAAACAGTGTTTTATATATATATATATATATATATAAAATCCAATGTATGTTTGTTTGTCTATCCTTTATGCGCTACCAAACCGTCCAGCCGATCGCCATGAAACTTGGGGAAGTTGTTCTATATACCCCAGGGAAGGTTTCTGTTCTATTCCCGTTTCTTTAATCCCTCAGGGCTCCATCCCTTGGACTTCTAAAGTTTCGATGTTAATCAAATACCAGGATGCATGAAGGTATAATAAGTCAAATATAAAAAGAATATCAGCTGTGGGTTGTAAATATGTCAAAATTATACTGTTTATATTTTTATGTTTTGATTTATTGTGAAGCTATATTAATTGATTGATTTATTTGATTAACAGCTGTTAAATAAAAACAAATATAATAAAATTGTGGTAGGCAAAATTTTCAAAATTAAAAAATAATTAAGTACAGTAGTAAACTACACAAAACATCAGCTGTTGTAAATTGGATACTATGTAAACTGAAAGGTTGCTGCACATTTCAATGATACAATCAAAACTCAATGTATTATGACCGGCGAAGCGGGCGGGTACAGCTAGTTTAAAACAAAAACTAACTATTAATTAATTTATTTATTATTGTTAGGGTTGTTGAACATTTCATTTTGACACAACCTACCATACCAACATTCTCTTCACAATGAATACTTTGTGAGTTTATATTTTATTTATCTGTACACTAACAGAGTGTGACATTGTTGAGTACAATCTTAGGAAATTAAATTCAACGACTAATAAAGTTTTTCTGGTAATCGGTATTGAACTTACTGAGCAAACTAAAACTTGGTTAGCTTATAAATATATGTTAAACATGTTACGTTTAATTTGTATTAACTTTTTTCTGATTCTTTTGAATTTTTACTATTGATACGAAGAATTATATAAGTAATTGGCTGAAGTGATTGATTTGTTTAGTTTATTAAATGTATAAAAGTCATAAAGTTAAAATAAAAGCATTCTAAAAGAAATAATACTTCAACAAACCAGTAATTATCATTGCTCGTTACGAGGAGTAATTTAAATTAAAAAAATGATTACCTCTATGATAGAAAATGTTCGGTATCTTTTCAATATGTTTTCATTATTTGACCTCTTTTATAAAGTTTTCACTGTTTATATTGCAATTTTAAAGCAAATACTAACGTACTTGATTCATTGAAATTGTATGACGGTAAATTGACGAAATACACTGTAAGTAGAACAATATTTGTTGTCTAAACTATCAACATATTGTTGTATAACAAATAATCAAGAAGACTAAACCCCTTAAAAAAGACATTTTTAATTTTAATTTAATTAAGGTGAATTGATATAAGCTTTCAACTTAAATATCGCTATAAAAATTTTAGAAATATGGCTACTTGTGGTAGTCAAGATAACAATCCAGTCCATATAAAAGTATTAGAGGGGTGTGAGATTGGAGGCCATCTAGGGAACTCACACAGTCGATATATATTACATGTTTTATCCGGCTGACGTGTGTGGTCATCGATAAATCGGAATACAATCGTTTCTCGATGGTTTCAAGCAAGTAGGATACGAACTTAGCAACTGTTTTATTTACGAAATCAAACTTTTAGAACTCCATAAACTAATATATTCATGTTCAAACATTGGAACAACATTTTTATATAACAATCACCCCTAATTTATAATATAATACGTTAAATGGGTACGTTAGTATACGCAGATTTTGTCTACAAATGGTTTACAAGAAAAACCCAAATTGTTCTTAGCTTAAGCTTCAGTGAGATTAAAACAAACTAACTGAAATTTAATCACCCAGCGCTGATCATAGAATAAAACACATTTTGACAAATATAATATATTCAGAATACTACAAACCCTCAAATTACTGATACAAATTTACATATAAAATAAGTCTCTTTATATGTCGGCACTGGTGGTGCAGTGCTGTAACCCAGCTACTTGGGAACATGTTGTGGAGATTGTAGGCAATATCTAACACTATACTCGGCCCTCTTAATACTGACACAGTGACCACTCGACGTGTAAACTACTACAGACGTTTGAGGTGTCCATGTTTGATGGTAGTCACGGTCCCGTCGTTGAGTAGGGAAGAGAACTGAGTATGAAGAGTGCAGATGAACGAGTGTAGCCATTGTTGCTAACAAGGTGGACTGTTCCTTATAAAGAATCATTAATTAATAGAGCAATAGCCAGGGCAACTAACTAATGGACCTACAGCCAGTTGGCTATTGTCAGGTGGTTGAAAATCAGACCTTCACTACGTGACTCCACATAATCTCTAGGCTCCTTAATTCTATTAATCAGCTCTAGTAATTAACCGTTCTTTCTGAGGTAATTAATATTTCATTGTCAACTTTAGTTAGTAACAATGACTACGCTTGTTCATCTACACTCATTGCACTATAAATAAAATTCTTATATAAATATCTTATATAAATATATCTTATATAATTATATTTATATATATAAATATATTATATAATATATATTTAATATATATAATATATTATATAATATTATATTTAATTTAATATAATATATATATTTATATATAAATATATTATAAATCTTATATAAATAATCTTCGCCCAAATATTGACGATCTGCGTCTTAATAATGAATAATAATTGTAATTAATACACATTTTAATGTAGTTTGTGAATTTTTGGATGGTTAATTAGTTTTAAATGTATTTTAATCGACCATGTTTTATGTGCAAAGATGATCCTATCATGCCAACCTTTGATTCAATGGTGATATAAACAAATCTTTTTTATTTTATAACACCGATCGACATTTTACATTTTGAAGTTAAGTGGGGAATGTATTGCGCTCAAAAATACATTAATAGGCAGGTTGCATTTTATGTTGAACAATTATTTACCTTTTTTTGAACATTTAAAAATGGATTATATTCAACCCATTGCGGATCACTGACGAGCTCAGCTCGCATAAGTGATCTGCTTTTACTTTTACCTCCAAATAGTTACAATATACTCTACTAGGTTACGTAAGCTTCTCTATTCATAGTTCATTAGCATATTGTTGTTTAAGGGGTTGCTACATTTTAGAGTTGATACGGGTCAATTAAAAAAAAAGAAAAAGATAGTTTTAAATGTAAGCTAAGATAGTACCACCTGAGGACGAAGGAGTTTTGTACCCGCCGAAACGCAGGTTTGTTTTTTTAAACACTTGAAGCGTTAAAAGTCTCCAAAAAATCTTCAATAAACCAGTCGTGAAAATGCAACGCAAACAAACAATATTCAAACAACAGTATAGACAGTAATTGTCAATTGTCCCTCGGATCTAATTAACACCCACTTAAGTTTAGGTAGAGCCAGTGGCCGAGTGGTCTAAGGCGTCAGGACTTGGTACTTGAGTTAGAGATAGCGCCGGTTCGGATCCTGGTCTTGACTGGTTTTTACCTTGTCTTGCAATGGTACTCCCCCTTATCTGTCTGATAAGTTCCCCGCACAAAGCAATAGTCTATGGGGAATAGGTAGAGTAAGATTGGAAAGGAGATCAAGGAGACTTGCCCCTTCTTAAAAAAAGTGTTTGGGCCAATAGTATATTATTTGTTTTATTAACTTCCCGAAGGTCCTTTTTCTTAATTTACATTATAATACAAATCATGAACATCGTATGAGGAGTTTTGAAGCTACATACGGTTAGGGCACAGTTAATCCTGCTTACAGAGAAAAGTACTTTTTTGCATTAGACTTACAGACTAACGTGACTAGAGGAGGGGGGGTTGTGACATTTGAATAGCCAGCACTGTAAACGACTACTGGGGAAATAACATTGTATCCACGTGTTTGTATTCATCAGGGGCTACATTTGTTTGCTACATGAATATGTATGTCCAGCCACTCGGGATACTGCGCCACTTATATCCACTTTAAAATGTTAAACACATTCGTGTTTGTGAATTAAATTCCATGAAATAGTCGTTTTGTGTAATAGTATATGGTCCAAAAATAAATGGACATCAAATTACTTATTTGTTCGTAGATTTATCACCGAAGCTCTGGTGAATGTTTTTTTATTATTTTTTTTAGGAACAAAACGAATTATTTTTATAAAATAAAAGGAAATATGGAAGGTTAGTTTATGATATATTTTGATTAAATTAGACGTTTTCATTTCCCTATATTTGTTATTCACTATTTTACCAAAGTTTAATAATTAAATTTGGTCTGAATGTTTACTTTTAGGCTTATTTAGTTTTACATTTTGGAATAGTGAATATTATTTTCCAGTAAATATTTACTTAATCACTTCATTTTCTGTATTGTGCATTGCTAATTTAATTTTTTTCTATAGATAATATAGATGATTTTATTTTATACTATTTTTAAATAGTTATTTTACCATAGTGTAGTTTAGTCGATTTCTGCTAAACTGTAGAACATTATTCATTATTTACAAACACAACGATCGTAGATATAAATGTGAGGATGAAAGGCGAATGTGTGATGAGTGTAGACGAACGAGTGTAGTTATTGATAGTAATAATAATATTGTCCAACTAATATAATTATAGACATCAGATTAAACAAAAACAATCTGTTTAATCATTAGTGGCAATGTTGTAATCCAGCTCTCTACCTACGTGGGATGTTGTAGAATCAGTGTTGTGGAGATTGTAGGCGATATGTTCTTTGCTCGATCCTCTTAATACTAACATGGCGTCCGCTCAATGGTCGATATTGACGTGGAGAAGTCTGGAGTGTCCATGTTGGATGGTACGGAACGCTGAGAGTCAGGCCTGTCACTTTGCTGAAAATTAAGCCAATACTACTTGGTTAGGATTCCACGTAAAATTGTAGGTCCCTTGAACCTTATTTACACTAGCTATTGGCCTATTAATAAAAAGCTCTCTCTAAAGAACAGTTGACTTTAGTTTGTAACAATGACTACCCTTATGCATATAAACTCCTCACAGTAATTCGACCCTCATATTCACCCCCATATCTAAAAATAGTAACTTAGCATTAAACTGTAACTGATGGAAAATAAAGCTCTAAAATATGACACCAAACATATGATAGAGTGAATTAATAAAATTGTAACACATTGTAAGTTGTTAACACAAATTAAAAAAAAATAGTAAGTAGTAGGTCAGAAAATTACAACACTAGCGTAGTGAAATTGTGTATACTAATGGTATCATTTAGATACAGCGAAATGTATTTGATATTACTGTAAAATACTTCATATCACAATTCCAATTCATATCACTTATGGTAATTCTAGAAACATATCAAACTCTAGTTCACATAGCTATTAACATATCCGAAACCACCATGTGTCAGTTGTTGCGGCGCATGTATAAAGGTTAATAATTAGTAATGACTCAATCGGTTATCTAGGTTTATTAACATTGAAATTCATCCGGTGTACATTCAATGACATTAACAATGGTTAACTTTGTTTTTTAAATTTGTTAATGATGGAGTATCAGATTAGAGAGACAAAGGTAGTTGAACATTTGCCATCATTACGTGAAAATTACCAATCACGACGTTTCGATTTGGTAAAACCCAAACCTTTTTCATGTGCTAAAAAATAAATTACATCTACACAAACATGTTATAAAACTACATTCTTAAACCATTCTACTTTAATAATTATCTACATTTTAACCTAGATCCTAGAATGGGGTACAACAAAATGAACTTATACTAAATATAAAAATGTTAACAGGGTTAAATTAATATGACCAATTAGGTGCTGCCCAGGTCACGATATCAACGAAAACATTTTAAAACACAATTAAATTAATATTCAAATCAGACTGAAATAAGATTACATCAACTACTCATAAATGAAATAAATATATGGTACCTGAAAAACAATATTAATTCAAAATAACATTAAACATGCACAACAAAAATGATATATGTGACTCGGAAGGACTGAGACTATTATCCAATCTAATTAACTATTACGATTATTACATTTTAACCTGGAAAGACAACAATTATTAGGAATAAAACAATACAATAAACAAATATTACAAAAATGATGAAGTCTTACGACCCGCAGTGACGATGGCGTCTAGACGTCCCAGGCACGAAGTGAGGATGATACAATCCAAAACGCAGTGTCTACGAAGTTCCCTCTAAGGTGATAAGACACGGGGACACACACCACTCAGGGCTGCTCAGGGGTTAAGTGGAATAGAAGACTTTATATTCCTAACTTCACACATATTCAAGATCACCCATATTTTCATTTTATTTCACCGCTGAACTATCTTACGATGAATATTACATTACAACCCTGACATGAAAAAAAAGAAAAATAACAGTCACTAAAAATAGTAATGACTTATACATTTTTGGTAAAATATTTTAATTGTTTTAGACATTCAAGCTTAGCAGATTTACTTTATTGCTAGATTTACATCTTATTTTGAGATTCTTATTATAGTATTTAAACCTATATAACATTTAAATTTAGTTCGTAGCTTCATCCAAACCTCAAATGTATAAATTCATTTTGTACAAACATATAAATTATGCCATATTTAATGTTAAATTTTGAATTTAACAACGTTGGAATACTTAAATTTATAGAGCAAGCATGAAAATATAATATAGTGTTAGAGAACTTTCATATGGGCACCAGTTTTTTTTAAAGTAACACTAAATATTATTTTAAATACACTGGTCCAATCCAGAAAAAAATATTTTTGTAATAAAAGCATGCCAATAATAATGAAAGCTCTTACAAATTGTTATATGTAGATTTTCACTTCTAAACATCAACTACCTACATTTTCTTTACAAATCGTTTTCTAGGTATAATACGTATTGGTAGAAATAAAATTAAAAAACAAGTAAATTTTACTCCACACACATTTTTTTAAATATAAGCACAAAATGTACAAATATTACGGTGACCAATTTCAATAAACCACGTTTACCATGTCGAGATCAGAGGGATCCTCAAGTGAATGAATATGTCATACCCACATTTAATAGCATCATTACTTATGGTCTACATGTATGGGGTAGCATTTCAGGGAAACATTTGAACAGAATTGTTATGATTTTCTGTTCACAGCCTAAAAACGTTGTAAACTACGAGGTTCTATTAGCAGCGTATTATGGACTCATATACCCCCACTTATCGCACGCTGTCCCCATCTGGGGTCACGAAAATAAAAACACCTTGGCTTTACTTAGGCTTCAAAAATGGGCTGTGAGAACTGTTTTTTCTCTTAATAAATGGCAATGCTGTAAAAACGCTTTCCGTGAATCACAAATACTGACACTACCATCTATTGACATACTTGAAACATTAACGTTTGTCAGACAAAACTTTTCCAAATTTAACTTCTCAGTACAAACACTATTCTTTACGTAATCCCAACAAGTTATCAATCCCTAAACGTTCAACATCTTTTTACAAAAACCACTTGTGTTACAATGGCATTAATTAGTTTAATCATCTTCCACTATCACTCAGGCTGGAATCAAACCTAACTAAGTTAAAAAAAATCAAAAACCACTTAGTAAATCTTGCTTCTTACAGCGTACAATAATTTCCAACGGGTAATATGTAACTAGATGTGATGTGTTTTATTTCGTTGGAAATCGTGAATGATTTTCTTATTTACATGTATTAAATTCTTATTTTCCATATATAAGAGTTGAATTTGTACACTTTTTTGATAGACATAAGACTTAGCTAATGCAATTGTATTGTTGATTTGGCTGAATAAAGAGTTTGAGTTTGATACAAAAGAGAGCCATCAGAATAATACACAAAAAATCATATAGAGCACTGCAAATTAATTTTTATGTCAACAAATATTTTAACCCCACTCAGTAACTATATTTTTGAAATTTGTATATTTTACTTAAAAAATAAAAGGGTGTTTAGTTTTTAATATGAAAATAAATACAATACCAGAAGAAAAATGATCATTTACCCAATCCATCATTATTCAACGATGGAAAATTCAGCTGCTTACTTGTCATGTAGGGTCATGAATTAAATCCTTAAAACAAACTATTTCTTAAGAAAGTTAAAAAACCCTAGTAAGTAAGTCCTATTACTCTATTAATGCATTTATTGAATGAAGATTTTTCTATTTAATGACTTAGTTTTTAACGATTTGTTGTACTTTTTTAGTTGATAAGAAATCCATTTTCTCATAAACTAAAATGTAATTTAGTGGTGCCCTGTATTCAAATGGAGAAATAAAGAAATAATGAAACTGACGTTTAACAACTCTACTTTTGTATTAATACTTACTAAGGTCGGGAAACTCATGACGGTTGGCTGGAGATGCCGAAATGGTGACTGCTTAAATATTATACGATAAGCACTTTTGGTGTTGCTTCTCTTCTCTTATTTGCTGAAAATCGTAATCATGCACTTTCTAGACTCAGAAAATACGATCTCTTGTTGAAAAAGTGGTTAAGTAATAGCTTATAATTCTTAAGGAGTTTGATTTTGGTCGTAGAAAACACGTTTTTTACCGAACAATCGAAAAAAAAAACACGTTTTTATGTGATAATGAAAAAACCAACTTTTAAAAAATTTGAATTTTTCAAAAATTTTTTTTCATTTTCATTTTTTTAATGCTGAACAAAAATACACAATCGACTTTTTAATAAATTTCATTTTATGCTCGGAAAATACACTTTTTACCTACCTAAAGAAACACAACCTTACTTATCCTAATCGTCTATGTACTCAACAAATATTCGTAAAGTGCATTACATTCGGATGCCTGGACTCCGTGATGGCCTGCCGGCCGTCACACCTGCGGGAATACGTGCGAATTAGTTTTGGTGGCTGGTCATAGCTCCAATGACCATATTGTGTTTATGGCCACCATAGGTAGTTTTTCCGAGATATCTTGATAAAATATTGTTGTAGACCAAAATAGTTTTTAAATTCGTGTTCAAAACGAAAAACAACATCGAATTATAAAAAAAGATGAAACAATCACTGAAAATAATAGAGATAAATCGAAAAATAACATTTCCAAAAATGAAAAAAATTTTATATGTAAAAAATTATTTCTACGGAATTAAAAGTGTATTCTCATAAAATATAAACCTGATTTTACCCACTGGTGTAAAATTGTCAAGAATGGTGAGGCGTCTAGAAAGTGCATAAATACCCTGAAAATATACTATGAAAAACTATCTTAGAATAAAAATTAACCAATTCATTCATAAGAATTAAGAATTATGAGAAGAAATAAGAATTAAGTGCTCATCCATAAACTTGTCACTATCCTACCAATGTTACGAACATTATACCTTTCGGATTTGTTTTTTAAAAATTGTTGTTGTTTATAGTCCGACTATGTACAAATTACAATTATTACAAATGTTTAGAAGCCTAATAAAGTCTTTATATCCTTTCAACCAATTTATTGAATTACCATTAGAAGATTTAAGATAACACAATATTTTATATTTATTAACTACTTTTTTTACTACCATACATATATATTCATTTATTATGTAATTTAAAATCCTTTTTTGTACAAAATAATATTATGAAACTGTAGCCGTACAATTTTATTTCATAAGTTAATATACTATAACTGTTGAGGAAAAGACTTTTCTATGTGGTTATGTTTAGGTAACTAGAATATCTAGTGACATCAATATTACGTCTTATATAGAATGTCTTTACATTAAAATAATTATTTTGTACACGATGTTTTTGTAAGTAAGGGTGTACTTGTGTATAACTCCTCACTTTTTCTTCTATTAACAATCAGTTTTCTTCAGGTGCCTATGAAATACTTTCCAAGACTCGCCCTGCATCTAATTAAGTCATAAACCCCTGTCACTGAACGGCAAACTATCTTAACGGTAGTTAATTAATTTTTTGAGAGGTGTCTGTCATAAATAAAAACTTTGTCAAAAGCTCATATAATTAATGCTTGTTTTGGGACTTGCATTTGAAAATTTTAGTAAATTATAGTAATAAGGTTCAAATACTAAACAAAATACAACCAATTTATTATTTAACAATTTATTATTGTTTAATCGTTACTCGAACATGGCTACTTAAAAAATTGCTTCCATACGACATCTTAGTAAGGTAGTTAGTTGCCTATAATGAACCAGTTTCAAAAAATATAAATTTCTTCGAACCATCTGAATTAAAACCTAGGACTCTTTCTAAAATAGTAGATAGAATGTCTGCTTCAGTTGCAGAATATCACGAGTTCAAATCCCAAGACTGTTGTCTCTTACGTTTTTAGACCAACGCCACTGGTGTAGAAAAAAATAAGATAAGAAACACATACTACAATTGCGATTAAATGTTTCCAAGACATGACACAATATTATAGCGAATTTAGACAATTAGACAACAACAGAAGCCACTAATGAGGACTCTTAAAATTTTAATAATACGAAATCGGTCTTGACGGATATACTGTAAAATAATGTGCCTAAAAATTTTCTGTCTCAGATATTTGTGAGCGTTAACAATTATTTTATTATTGAGACGATGGATATGAACTGGTGTGGTTTAAAATACATTATCAATAAGTGAAACTATCGTCACACAAAATGCATTAATTTCTTGTAATAGTGCTTCCAATTATCACCGCAAAAGAGATTAAATTGGTTCACTGAAATTAGAAAAAGGATAAAACAAATAAAACTATACTTACCTACTTCACTGCGGCCAGTTTGATTTGAGAAGAGTTTCAATAGAATTTATAATCTTCAATTACATAATATAAAACACGTTGAATTTATCATGTACGGTATTTTTATATTGTACATATCACATATATCAACTACAAACGTAAATAATCACGCATTATAGTTTAAATATTTTACAAGGAGCTCGTATTTTCCTTATTGTAATATGTCGGATCTATAATTGTAGAGTATCATAGACTGCTTAATTTTTTATCTCACATGGAAAATTAGTCGTAAGAAAAAACTACGTCGTAAAATTTTTAATTTGTTAGATTAAATGTCGACTATCTTGAAACATTTTCTATGATAAAAATATGTATTTTTCAGAAGAGGACGCCCACTTTTGAAATTTTTTTATATATCCACGCAAATCTGTAGATCCCATAGTTGCCCTAGCTTTTGGGCTATTAATAAGTAGCTCTTTCTGAGAAACAGTTGACCTTAGTTAGTAACAATGACTACACTCATCACACTCATTCACTCTCATATTCGCCCATATCTCTACGATCGGCGTCTTACTAATTAGTAGGAATGATTAAGAATAATATAATTTGGGCTGTAATAATATTTGGTTATGTAATATATAGACACATGAATTGGAATAAAACATTAACTGTGATTCGGAAAATGTTATAATGAAAATAATACACATTTTAACCTAACCTAACATATCCTAACCTATCAATAGTGGGGGTCCTCTTCTAAAAAAGATGCATAAAAATATTATAATAATTATTTAACCTACAAAACCTAATAAAAACGAAATTTACTGCAACCTAACGTAAAGTAACCTAACTCATCTAGCCTAATGAAACTAATAAATCATTTCACAAAATGGAACCTAACGAAAAGTATAACCTTCCTATCTATTTACTGAAATATAACCTTCTTATCTAACCCAACAAAACGAAACCAACATAACGAAACCAGTCTTATTCCGACAAATTAACAAAATATTTTGCCCCTCTACCTCTGAGTAAGATTCGAAGATTTTATTTGCCTTTGGCTCTATAGAAGTTTGATGAGACATAAAAACCCCAATCTCGTAATGCGTTACAAACAAACAATCCATATGTTTAACATCGACGTCTTTACTGATAGTTAAGAACGGAACTTATCTGTTATTTTCCTCGTTATTGGTTTTTTTACTCTATATATATGAGGTAATTTGTTTGTTTACACTACCAACTGCAAAAAAGGCAATATATCACTATTTGAACAGTTACAAAGAATACCTTTCCTCCATATACCAGATACCAAATTATTCTAAGCAATTACACTGTAAAATATATAACATAAAACTCAACAGTAACTACTAGAATTCAACACAAATATAATATAAAAACACAAACATTAAATTGATGCAGAGGAACAAAAATAGCATAAATGACACATTCAGAAGATAACTAAACAAACAAAAAAGAGCAATAACAATTAATTTATTAATTGAAAAATTCTAATTAACAGAAAACAAAACGAGCAAAAAAAATACAAATATCAAGAAGTAAATAGCAAAAATTTTAACAATTAAAGCTATTATAAATATATTTCATATATAATTAATTTATGTAATAATAGTTAAAGGAATTTATTCATTTAAATCTAATTTATTATTCAAATATAAAATTTGTCAACGATGAGCGCATGGAGTCACGAACAACAAAATGCTAAATGTCCTAAAATCGTTGAAAACGTAATCACATTGTCATTTGGGTGTTTAAAAGGTTTCATAAATGAAAAACCATAGTGAAAAGTGACTTCATTAGGTTTATTGACGGAGTCACGCTCTAGTTGATAGCTTCATTGTTACCATAAAACCGAACAATTTCGATATCTGGAACTATTATAAGTTGAAAGTAGAGTATCTTTTTTTTAGACAAGTTTACTTAATTTTAGTGAATATTATTGTAATGAGAAACTTAGAATGCAAATTAATTCAAAATTTTTTTGCAATCACAGTTAAAACAAGTGATTTCATTACCATTGTCTGTCTTGATGCTGTTAACTGGCACTAACACGAGGCATAAGTAGTAAATAAAAATAAAAAATAAATAAAAAACGTGTAAAACAGATTTTTCAAATTAAATATGAAAAAAATGTAATAATTAAGGATTACCTTAATGGGTGTGAAAATAGTTCATATAAAAAAGGTAATAGTAAAAAAAAAATGAATTCATTTCCCCTTGCCTGCTTAGACAAGCCCATTTTTGTTTGTTAGGCTCGTTGGATCACCGGCTTAGCGTGGCTTCTGACCCACACAATTCTTCTGACCAATGGGAGTGGCACAGGGATACAATCTGTTAATGATCAAACAGGGAATTGAACATGAACCTTAGCTACGGGCCCGCTCCTTAAAACATTTAGTATTTTATGTAAAACAATTTTTGAAAATATTGCAGTTGCGTAGATAAATAACTAAAACTGTTATGTAAGTTATACCACAAATAACATCCCACTAGATCTCGTTTTAAGGTTTACTTTGAAATTAATAGAGGATAATTTTAAAATTAATAGTTAATTAAGAGACTCTGCCAGCTTAAAAATGAGATAAGAAGTTTTACTATGAACTCCAAGGAAGGGGGGGGGGGAGAACAATGTTAAGGCACATTTACAAAACCCTAATTGTTAAATAGTTCAAATTTCGTTTGTTAACTGTCAAATAGTTAAATATAACCAATAGTTTTAAATATATAAACACTTTTTTTCGAATTTTAGTATTATACATTTTTTTAAACATACTTAGTACATTTTTTATTCGTACTATTCTAAATCCGAAAGTACCATTTTAAAGTACACAATGACCACATTATTTGTACCAACAACGAAGTATAAAGAATAATTTTGTTTAAAATGTCTTTTCTTAATCAGTATATTATGTGTTGTTTGGGATACAAAACAAGTGAACATCACACAACTCACATTTATTATAATTTAAGTACAATACAGGGTGGAAAAATATGGACAAACTTTCACAAATTTTGTTTCACTTATAAAAGTGAAATCTTGTACATGATCATTGTTACAAAAACATAATTTTGGCGCCATTAGCGACATTAAATTGTTTCAGGGGGACGGCCCACGAGGAGTTTAACGAAACTCTTCAACGTAAGCTTAGTAGGTCGGGTTAGGTATTACGAGAAATTAATTGCCGCAAACCGAACTTCGATATATTTATCATTTCCACAGAAGCGGTAATTTGAATTTCAAAGTAACTAATTTTAGCAATATTATTTCTCCACTATTTAATGGTTTTAAGTAAATTATTTTAATCAAAAATTATATTCTGAGCAACAAAATTATTAAAAAAAATTAATCATCAAATTACCTATGGACAAAAATAACGTTGTCTTGAAAGCGTTTTACATTTTTTGTCCACCCTGTATATATCACAAGGGAGGATTGATCTGTGAATCCCTCTGTCAGGGGAAGGTAAACATGGTTTATTGAAATAGATTGTTATAAATCACACCACTGGGAGAGCCAGTGGATGGAGGGCTAAGACGTCAGAATTTTGTCCCTGAGTTAAAGAAAGTGCAGGATCTAATTTGGGCCTTCGGTGCTAGTTTTTATCAGTAATATTCACCTTGTTTTGTAGTGGTTCTTTCCTTTACTCTGACTGATAAGTTCCTGCCACGAACAATACTAGGGGAATGTGAAAGGCAAGGTTAAAGATGAGATCACCCTCTTCTTAAAATAATAATAATAGAAAACATCTTTTTTATATTTTGAACTTGTATATATATTATGTTGCGTGGCGTTAACTACATACGAAAACAAATTAATATTCAAATATATTTCGTAGAGGTTTCTACAGGATCATTTTATTCCATAATACTCATCCTACATTCATATAATCATTCATATTCGCCTTAAAATACCAACAACGTTGTGTCGGCGTCTCATATGTAAGAATAAGAATAAGAATTAAATATTAGGAGCTAATGAAATGATATATATTATACTGGAAGAAGAAAAATGGTTCCACTTAATCACATACATTTATTTACTCATAGTTTTAACTGTCAGGTGGTTTTTACAGTTGACATCACGGCTGTAATTTCTACCCATGTCACGTCACAGCGTAGTCCTAATATTTATCAGCAAAGCAAGCTTTTTGCGTCTAAATAATGATAAGGTTTATGAAGTTAGTATTATATTCAATTAAGTTATTTCATTAATGCATTTCTTATGATAATTATTACACACTAGGGGATACCCCTGCACGCTTCGCGTGCTAGCCGTGAATATCACTGCACTCGATACACCTCGGCATGTGACTTTGACTAAAAAGAATATTAGATTAACTGTATGACGTAAAAACACAATATTAAATGTATTTACAGTATCTAAACCACACTAATTGCATTGATATCTATTTATTAGTATAAATACCCAATTTAGCCTATTTTAAACGTGTTCATTTCTATTGTTTTTGTTTTACAGCTGAAGATTAAACTCATAGTATATTATTAAAAATATATCAATAGAATAATGTCAAACATTCAACGTAAACATGTCCATTTACAAAACATCTATTATTAATTTACTAAAATAACTTAATTTTATCCTTATGGATCCATATTTTAGGGACAGTTTCTACCTCTTAGGAGTAATATATATCAAGATGAAAATACTTTATTTGTCCTATTTAAGGCCTAAAGAAACAGTGTACAGCGTTTCAACTCTCTACCTATATTTGAAGCTGGAGAATTAGTGATGAGTGAGTCAGCCAGGGCTATACCTTTTATACATAGATTTGGAGGCAAGTCAGTTGGATTCCTGAAGTTGGTTTTGAAAATCCTGTCTCATGCGTCTTCAGGGCCTAAGATAAAATGATGTACCGTATTTATGTGTTTTTTCTCTGAAACCTTTATAATATTTTCTATGAGTTCTTGTATATTATTATATTATTAAATTGAGAGTAAAAGTACAAAATAATGGACTATTCAAATGCTAGGTGAAATAATATACTTTTTACCACTTAATAAATGAACAAGTCGGCAATAGTGACGTAGTGTTATTACCCAGTTACTTGGGGACAAAGTGTTGCGGAGGTTGTAGGTGATAGGTTCTATAATCGGTCCTCTAAATAGAAAATAGAGACCGTTCAATTGTTTCCATCAGCGTGGACGTTCCGACCATACCTTGCATGCGGAGTGGGTTCGGCAGACTGGTCCACACCTGGTATCAACTCTCACTTGTTAGCTGCGTAGAGCTACCCTTTGGCACTCGGTGTTGGTCCACCTACAGAACCAAGTGAGGGGGCCCCTAGTCTAAGGTGTTAAGCGACCCGTGCCGAAAGTCTCGTGGTAATGGGGGCCTAATATTCAGTATCTTAACGGAGTCTTCTTGGAACCAGGAGGCACCAAGTCGTAATTACCCCATACCTCCCTAAACGGGTCACTGGGGAGATGGATTGCATCAACCCGGTACTCGTAGGAAGTGTATGGAAGCTGACACTAATAGAATTGATTTGTTTACAGGTGGGGTAACTCCCGAAGGCCTGCTTATGGACAACCTCAGCTTGTCCTCTACGGCGCCGGCTCTGCCGGCAGGAGAGGAGGATGTGACGCTTCGGTCTGAGGATGTGAGTTCTCAGGGTAATATCCAGAAGAAAATGTGGGTTGTCCACCTAAGAAGAGGATCCCCGAGTTCAACTCCGAAGACTTCGGAAGGAGGATGCTATTGGCAGAGGTGAGAGAATCCTTTCGAAGGCGGAGAGGCGACAAGCTTGGGACAGCGCGGAATGGTGCGAAGAACAAGCCGTCATGTACGTCCGGCACCTCCTGGGGCCAAGATGACAAGACAGCCCCCTCGTGATACCCCCAAAACCAGCCAGCAGGCTTCGTCCTCTGTCACCTCCAAAGGTCCCGGTGTGAAGAGGCCGCGTTCGCAACTGACACCGGAGGAGCTTGGTGATGAGAAGAAGAGGGATAAGCGGCAAGGCTACACAGAGTCCTTTACTGAGAAGTTGTCGGTGGAAAAGCTGACCGTTGTTAGGCAGGAGCACCCCGAACAGCTTCTGACGGAGGAGCAGGTGGCCTTTGTTAGGGTTGCCTCTACATGGGTCGCCGGCAAGTTCCAGGAGACCTGGGAGGCAACGCCAAGTAAACAGGCAATCCAAGGAGGTCCTGTTGGGGCTGTTGTACTCCAACACGGCTGAAGCTTTTTCTCTTGCAAGATCAGAACTCCGAAGGGTGGTTGGTTTTATTATCGGACACTGGACGTTTCGGGCACACATGAACAAGATGGGGTTCCCAATCCCCATTCTCTTGTGTAGGAAATGTGGGGAGGAGGAGGAGTCTGGATGGCACATCCTCTTTCACTGCCCGGCCCTAGCTGGGAAGCGGGCTCTCACCTTGTGCAACGATTTAGAACGTGGCCAAGGTGTAGCACAGGAAAATCTCATCAAGGTAATCTCAAAGTTCTGTAAGGACCTTGGATTGGATGTGGTTTGAAGTCCTGTAGAGGAGGTCTCACAATAAGCCTTTTTGGCTTAGGAGTCGTTGCCAGGTTTGAAGCCTGGCCCTCCAAATCGTAAAAAAATAAAATCAGCGAGGACACTACTAGAGAGGTCTGGTGTGTCCATGTTGGGTGGTAGTCAAGGTTAAAACATTGTGAAGGGAAGTGGACTGATTGTCAGGATGTACGTTGGCTGAAAATCAGTCAAATACTACGTGGTTTGAATTCCACGTAAATCTATAGGTCCCTTAGTTATTCTGTCTATTGGTCTATTAATAAGTGGTTCTTTCAGAGGAATAGTTGACTTTAGTTAGTAACAATAATTAAACTAATTCATCTACGCTCATCACACTGATTCAGTCTCATATTCACCCACATCTCTACAATCAGCGTCTTACTAATTAATAATAATTAAGAATAATATAATTTGAGTCATAACAATATTTGACTATGTACTATATTAAAACTATCTGTACATTCCTTGGCTGTAGAGATTTATTACTAGATAATCAGTAGTACAAAGGTCTATGTTGATCATTTAACTTTTTAATCGTTCAGTTGATAAACTGTGACGTTAATTTTCTCCAGGAAATGGAAAACTGAGTTTCAAACGTATTCGCTGAATACCAAAATCCAATCATTTGATTGGAACCAAAATGAAATCTTTTCTCATTGTATTTTATCTTTCTTTACAATATGTAAATTCTATTTCCTTTTAAAAATATTGTTGTTTAATCTTCTAATTAGTCCTGTAAATATTTATTTGCACAGTTATAAATAATAATTATTCAATGTGAATATTTTTTATAAATAATTTAACCGGATTATAAGCTAGGAGGGACGTTGGGGTGTATACATAAGTGCAATCATATATTTTATAGATTGATTGTTTAGACCAACATCTCAGCGGAATTTAGCTATAATTTATAACGCATGTTTCTTATTTTCCTAGAATGGATCTATTTTGTTTTAAATGAGTTATACTTTAAATGTAAATGTATAATTTATTTCAAATACTTTTTATTCGGAAATATTGTGTTTTGGTCCCAATAAATATTATAATATGCATTTTAACAGTTGATTCATATTAAAGTACTTAATTTTATGACTACCTTACATCTACAACATACACGGCAACCCTTATATTCATTATTGATTCGTCTATCGTAGAGATAAGGGTGAATAAGAGGGGTGAATGAATGTAGATGAACAAGTGTAGTAATTGTTACTAAATAAGGTCGACTGTTCTTTAGAAAGAATCGTTTGTTAATAGTCCAATGGCCAGGGCAACTAAGGGACTTACTTTTTACGTGGAACCCGAACCACGTGGTGTTGGTCCAATTTTCAGATAACTGACAAGCCTGATATTCAGTTCTCTTCCCAACACAATATCCGGACCTCGACTACCACCCAAAATGGATTCCCCAGACATCTCTAGTAGTGTCTACTTCGATGGCAATCTTTTAGCTGACGCCGTGTCAGTGTAAAGAGGATCGAGCATAGAACCTATAACTTATAATTTCCTCAACACTTTGTCCCCAAGTTGCTGGATTACAACACTGCGTCAACTTATAGTTATTATGATGTGTAGATTAAGTACTACAGCTGGTCTATACTTAAAGGGGAATCTGATAGATCCATTTGTTAGTTCTATTTCTAGTTTATTAGAAAATTTTTTCCACTATGCTAATTCCACTATGATAATCCACTATGAACTGAAAGTTCCACCATCCATCTATCCATCTATCCCTTAACTACCACTGTAATCGTAAGTTAGGTTAGTAACAAAGCCCTGTTTGTGAAACAAGTCACTTGTTTATAGAATCGTTTGGCCTATTACACTATAGTTAATTTATTAAATCTCAACTTGACTTCGGAGCACTCCTACAAGTGCTGGCACTAGTATATGGAGTTTTGGACTGGTAGAAAATATTTGGAGGTTTCCAATATTTAGCATTGTAAATCTCCAAATATTTTCTACCAATCATGACAATCCAACGATAACAAATAACTTTTAAATAATATATGGTTTGGACTGCTACTACCAATAAGGAGATGATACTAGCCAGCCGTAAGCATAGCAACGCCTGAACGCCTTGTATAGCATATTTCACTTCTCTTTCAGCACCTGTCAGATAACCTGCTTGTTTCAATAGGAGAATTATATACGAGTAAACATTTTATAATCGTGGATTTCTTTATTATTAATATTGTCTGACAAATTTGTAGTTAAAAAAAAAAAGATTTTGTAAATTGAAGTTTGTAAATTACCATATGCAGCTACTCTTGTGAAGTTGGGAGATTCTGCAAATCGAGTACAGCGATTGATTATATTGGTTTGGAACGTATTTTATGTAACATTCATCGTTTATAAAATTTATTAATTCATAGAAATTTATATTTTTATATTTTGTATTATGAATGTTTATTAGTGCTAGAACCAAGTGATATGTAGAAGCATCTGCCCAACCGTTAAAAAATAATTTCCCTTTAGAGATTTTAGATACACAATGAAGCATTCGATTGGAGAGTCCTTGATTGTAATTCCATATTATGTTCTACTTCAATTCAATATTTAATCGAAGGATGATTACTGTTCTTCGTAGAGTGTAACGAGGAAATGTCAAAGTTATTTTGACTTTAAGTGTTTTTTTTTTTTACGTGGAATCCAAGCCACGTAAATCATCCACCCAACAGGACACCTCAGAATTTTCTAGTTATGTCCACGTCGATGACAACCATTGAGTGGACGCCATATTGCTATTAAGAGAACCGAGTATTGAACCGTTCGCCTACAATCCCCACAACACTTTGTCTCCAAGTAGTTGGATTACAGCACAAAAAGTACTGATATTAATAATAAACCGAATAAATACAAGATAGTAATAAATTCTAAATATTCTATTCTCGTATAGATAACAGTTTCAGAAATAAAAATTAATTTTTATTTAAGTTAACAATACAATTTTTACTATAGGCTTTACAAAACCAGTTTATAAAAATAATAGTTATTATTAAGTGTTGCACTATCATAAATATGAACAAAATTCAAGATTCCATTAGTGAACCAAATCTAATATTTTTTTACATTTGAAATGGTAATCTCAGTAATAAAAAAATGAAATAAGGAAATTTAAATACACAACTGTTAAAATAAAATTGTAGTTTTTTCAAAATTACCAAAAATACGTTCAAACTTGTAATTATGATTAAATGAAAACATGTGAAACAAAACTCTAACTTACAACTAGTCAGTGAGAACTAATCGGGAAAACTAACCAATATAAATAATATTTAATAAGATAATTTAATCACAACATAAATAATATTTTCATTGATTATTCCGTTGTATTTTGACTGACCTATATTTATTAACAGACACTTAATCTTTTCTCTTACTTAGATTTACTATAATTTAATTTACAGGATACCACAGTAATATATACAAATTTATCGTCACTGCTTATTGATAGTACACATATATGTTCAGTTAATTTAGTATTAATAATGATATTTGAAAATGTATCTGGTAGGACCTTGATAACTACAGACAAAGCTGTTTTAATAAGTTACAATTTCTTTTTATTAAAACTTATGTGATTATTTTGGAACGAGGATTCATTCTTTCACTGTTTTCACTGTATCTGTTTTCTTCGTGCACTAAACCAAACTATGTAGCCTAATTGTTTGTATTCATTATTTATGTTTAAGATCCCCACTCAGATTGCCCGTATTTAAGACAAATATGAGTGATTACTTTGAGTGTAAGATGAGTGTGGATGGCCTGCGTTTACTAACTAATTTCCATTTATGTCAGAAAGGACCATTATTAATAGCCCAATCGCAAGGGCAACTAAAGAATCTACAGCTTTATTGGAATCCAGTCTCCGTAGTGCTGGGCTTATTATCATGGCCTATAATAATTTTCACAATATGTTCTGTAATAATTTGTTTTTATGAATAATGCAAGTGCAGCTCATAATATTTTTTAAAACGTTTCGCTGTAAATTAGTCTACACTAACACAACTCATTTGGTATATACTCCCCGCAAACAAATCCCATTCCACCACGATACTATAAATATACGATATAAACATTCAGTAGCGAAGCTCAGTTATTTTTCTTACTAACCAAGCGATGCTAGTGATCCTAGCGGTGGTATAGCAAACAACTAGCGTGGTAAGCGGAGAGAGAACTCTGCGATACGACCACTAGGATCGCTAGCTTCGAGCAGTTGGCATTTTTATCATGAGTAAGCTTCGCTGCTGTGTGTTTATAAAAGACTGTAATATAACCGTGTGTCCTTTGAGCTTCATGCATTTTTAGTTTTCAAGTCAGTGATTTATTTTTAGATCCCTCTCTACTGTGCGTTCGTAGACAGTTATAGACGTTTGATATGTTCACGATCTATTTAACAAACAGCTGTTACAATATTTGTTCTGTGTACTTGTTATCGGCAATGTAACAGTTTGTTTTCGATAAATATATGTTCAGTAAGGAAACATTTTCTTAGGAATACCGAATCCGTCTATTTTCACTTCTCCATGCATATATTAACGATCTGTATCTTTTTGATAATTGTAAATATTATTTTGCCATTTTTTTCTAACTTCAAGTAATTTTCTTATTTTAATATGATGATTTTAAAGTAAATGAAGATCCAAATAAATTAATTATTTTAGTATTTAAGGTAATTCTTTGTAAGTTTCTAATGGCGAGTTGTTTCAACTCTGCAATAATTGTTTGTCACTGGTAACTAAGCAGTCAATGACTATTATGAAAACTATTAAATATTGACTTTAAATACACAGATTACTCAATAAATAACTAAGATAACTAAATTGATTCTATTGGTCGACAGTAATATCGCAGTGCTGTAATCCAGCTATAAAGGGTTGTGGAAATTGCAGGCGTTTGGTTCTGTACTCGGTCCTCTTAACACCAACACGGCGTCCGCTAAATGGTTGCCATTGGCTTGACACTACTAGATAAGTTGAGAGTTCCATGTAAAGCTATAGAGTCCTTAATTGTCCTGGCTACTGGGCTATTAATAAATGGACCTTTCTAAGGAACAGTCGACCTAAGTTAGTAATAATGACTATATTCGTTCATCTACACTCATCAAACTCATTCAACCACTCATGTTCGCCCATATCTCTACGATCGATGTCTTAGTAATGGATGATAATAAATACAAAGTTTACACTTTACGCTCAGAACTTGGCACGAATATTTATCGACTGCATTGATATCGAAGTGAATACCTCATCATTCCTTATTGCCTCCCATGGTTATTTTGTTTTTGTGTCCTGTATTGTATCTGTCTCATATTGTACCAAGAACCTCTAAAACTCTCGTGAAGCATTCATATTTGATTGTTAGTATTAATATTAAAAATAAATGAAAGGTTAAAAATAATTGATGAATGAATTGACAAGAGTGATGTTTACAGAGCAGAGTATCGCCTTCGGTCAGCTTTAACACCATCAACCACTCACAACTACGCCTACACACGTACTTCCCTCGTAATTGAAAAATTATTATACACACTTTCCTCCAATAATATCTTTGTTGTTTTACAAGAGAAGTGTAATGATATTACGTATGTTGATTAAACTATTTCTTAAGGAGCATGAGATAGATAATGTATAGTTTTGTCTCGTACCTCGAACTAGGAATGAGGAATCAAAGAGTATCAGGAAAATGAGAGTATCATTAGCAAAAAAATATAATTTACCCCAAAAGATTCAGTTTTAATGTGATATTCATATACATTAAAAAAAAAAAAAAAAAAGAAAAGATAATTCCAAGATTATTGCCTTGGTCCACTCCGTAGTCTGCCGGCAAGACATCACTATTTTTTCTACAAATAGAGACAAACTGTGATCGCTGGTGAACCAAGCTAGGGCATTGTCCCGTATTCCGATCGTTTGTATTTCTTCAGAAAATTAGATCGATCCACATAATTAAACGGTTTTTCAAGTTTGAGATAACATTATACGATATTTGTTAGATATCGCATAATTTAATTCTTTATTAATGTCAAACAGCATATCAGAAATATTATTTCTTGACGCTCATTAAGAATATTATTTGTTTGTAGTTAACATACTAGTTGATCTTTCACTATTTACCAATTTATTTAGAAAATACACTTAACAATGAAATGGGGCGAAAGTTACTTTTATTGTTAATGTAGTTTGATTTATATAAAGGGAAGACCGTATAATGATTTATATGATTTATGACAGTCTGGAACGGATCCTGACGTTTAACAAATTTATGATATCCAAAATAGGTTCGTCAGTATATTCAATTTATCTTTGAGGAGATTGGCCAAAATTCCACCATAGCCCGACGCTCAACCTCCCGTTAAACTGCAAAAATACTATAGTAAGTCGTATTTAGTAATCGGTTAAGTATAAATTAACAGTCTAGTCTGTAGTCTGAGTCTTTTAGAAATGGAAAATCATAAAAGTAGCATCCAGCACTGTAATTTTGTTTGTTTTTCATTTCCCTTAGTTTGGTTCATTTGGAGCTGAATGCTCTTCCTGAATTTCCAGTTTTTCTAAATAGTACGCAATGAGATCTCGATGTTTTCCTCCTTAAGTTTAGACTATAATTGATAAAGCCTTCTGACTTAAGTTTGTGCGAGCTATTAAAGAAATTAATATTTAAGTGATATTCATTAATTATAATTGTTAAGTGTCAAACAATAGTTTTTATAAGGAAATAACTGAAGAGTAAACGCAAATATTAATTTTAAAATAGTTCAAAATTTTCACTCATGGTCTTAGTGAGATGTCAAAAGTACTTATGTCCTATGTATATATGTTTTTCATAACGTTTTATATGGTCAAATACGCCCGCTAGAGTATTTTCATGATCTATCACCAACAACAGCAGTTTTATAAACCCCAACAAGTTTACGATCATAAAACAAATCGACCATTTGGCCGAAGGAGGAAGAGAAAGTTTATAACAGATTGTAGAACTGTAAGGCAATATTGTTTAAGGATGAAAACAGCACTTTGTCTTCTTTCTCTCGTTGCTGTAAATTGTTCCTGGCGTGTCCAATAATAGGAACCATAATTTTCCATAATTGGAGACCTCCTTTGTTTAGCACAACAAAACTGACACTAACTGTGTTGTTTAGGTGTAACATACAGTAAAATATGGTTAACTGTACTTCCAATAATTTATAATAGGAAAGTATTTTTTGAAAGTGGAAAATATTCCTTTTATTATTTTTAAGCAGAGAAGAGATTTTTTTATTACAAAATAATGTTATACATACATATTAGGCTATTATCAAATGGTTAGTATATAAAAAAAGAACAAAATATATCGTAATACATTCATAATCATAGGTAAGTTACAGCAGATTCATGTTATTTGCATGCTACAATATTTAATTCCAAAGAGCCAATAAAATGTAATAAAATAGGACTCCATAACAGTTTTCTCTGCAAGTTAATAATAACCAAGTAGAAGCCAC
This sequence comes from Stictocephala bisonia, assembly GCA_035578905.1. Classification (NCBI taxonomy): domain Eukaryota; kingdom Metazoa; phylum Arthropoda; class Insecta; order Hemiptera; family Membracidae; genus Stictocephala; species Stictocephala bisonia. The sequence continues at coordinate 6,729 of JAQJVL010003656.1, read as the reverse complement.
CTGTAAACATTATTAAAATGTAATAGTTTCAAGAAATAAATGATCCACTATTATTAACGGTTCCTGGAAGTTATCCACTATTATTGACAGTTCCTGAAACTGATCCACTATTATTTACGGTTCCTGTAAGTGATCCACAATATTGACGGTTCCTGGAAGTCATCCACTATATTGATGGTTCTTGGAAGTGATCCACTATAAATGACGCGAAGTTCATAGAAGTGGGATTATTTAATTTAAAATAGAACAAATGTTATATAACTATTTCAATTTTTGACTTCTACATACTGTGTTAAAGAACTATTGTTCTATGTATATTTCTCATATTTCTTCCATTTTATTTTCTCTCCTGCCAATAAATCGTCATGCTATGCTGCTCCTTTCTATCTTCTCTCCACGCTGTTCCTACAGTTCTTCCCTTCTTCACTTCAACACCTACAAAAAATTTAATTTTGTCTCTGTAATGTAGTACATTCTATTTTACTTTTTTAAACCGCGTTACTTGGGTTTTAGGGTAGTTATAAAAAATCATGATTCTTTTCTAAGTAATAATAAAACATGCTACACTAAGTTACACTGAAAGGGTACCTGTGTTACAAAATGAAGTTTACTCTAAAATTTGGTAAAATAAAATTTAGTTACTTTTATTTGTAATTTATATAGTGATCTCACCTCAAATATATTAAACTTATTGGATAAATTACAAATACAGCAAGTGGTCATCAGCTGTTTATATTAAAATGTTTTGTTAGCTCTAATTGGGTTTGAACTGAAGACCTTAATATTATGAACCTGGGCTTTTACCCTAGGTAATTTGTTACCTTACCTTACCTCCTACAGAATAAGAAATTAAAAGGTCTGTATTGGAAATACTGTGAACTATTTTTAATGCTAATAAATCACACTGTCGATGGGATATGACCTCATCTTCTGAAACTGTGTTGTCATGGTCACACAAAAATGGTCAAATTGACAATGTAATCACACTTAACTTATTTATTTCGTTTAAGCAAGTAACAATAGGAAGAACACATTCAAATTATAAAAGTATTGTACACAAGTATTGTGGATAGTGCTAGCTTTAAACATTTTTGTTCAGTGATACTTGTTTTTTTATTTTTTAGCAAATTGCAATAATGCTTTTAGTATTATTACGTACACATTAGTACTTAAAAATACACCCATTGCATTTAAATTATGATAAAAAATTTTAGGTTCACATTACAAATCATAGCCTCCAGAACCAAAAAGTTAACTAAAAATAAAAGAAATACGTTGTTAATAAATTACTAAGAAACACCCCTTCACGCTTCGAGTACAAAAACCCATCCATTACTAAGCTTACTTATTGTTGTTAATTTTCTTCACAATGCACGCTTACTCTGTTCATAAATAACTCTTACATAAAGTAAAGCCGTCCTAAGCACTCTCCTTAAATTGCTTAGCTCGTATAATGAATGGTTTGTTACCATTGTTACTAGGCTCTGATTGTCCAGGATTGGGGGTGCGTATTTTCTATCTCTTTCTAGACTTTGTGTGAGTATGTTTTAAACTATTTTTCAGTTCACATTTCGAGCCTATAAAGGTCTAAAGAGCCTATAACATGGTTGGCAGCCTTATAGTTTTAAGGCTATGAGTGATCAGTAATTTAACTTCTTTTTTATCGATTAAAAAAGGGGCGAGTCAATTGTCTTGTTAGCAATCAACCTCTAATGAATAGGAAATTGCTTTCTAGCTGTATTCTGAGGACTTTAGGGGCTTTATCAACTCAATTTTAACTGTACTTGTGCACCAACTAAATGTTAACTGTACTTGTGCATCAACACAATGTCAACTGTACTTGTGCACCAACACAATGTCAACTGTACTTGTGCACCAGCACAATGTCAACTGTACTTGTGCACCAACACAATGTTAACTTTACTTGCGCACAAACACAATGTAAACAGTACTTGTGCACCAACACCATGTTAACTGTACTTGTGCATCAACACAATTTTAACTGCACTTGTGCACTAATACAATTTTACCTGTGTTTGAGCACCAACAAAATGTAAACTGTACTTTGCACCAACACAATTTTAACTGTGATTGTGCACTAACACAATGTCAAATGTAATTGTGCACCAACACAATGTTAACTGTACTTGTGCACCAACACAATGTAAACAGTACTTGTGCACCAACACAATGTCAACTGTACTTGTGCACCAACACAATGTTAACTGTACTTGTGCACCAACACAATGTAAACAGTACTTGTGCACCAACACAATGTCAACTATACTTGTGCACCAACACAATGTTAACTATACTTGTGCACCAACACAATGTAAACAGTACTTGTGCACCAACACAATGTCAACTATACTTGTGAACCAACACAATGTCAACTGTACTTGTGCACCAACACAATGTTAACTGTACTTGTGCACCAACACAATGTAAACAGTACTTGTGCACCAACACAATGTCAACTATACTTGTGCACCAACACAATGTTAACTATACTTGTGCACCAACACAATGTTAACTATACTTGTGCACCAACACAATTTTAAGTATACTTGTGCACCAACACCATGTTAACTGTACTTGTGCACCAACACCATGTTAACTGTACTTGTGCCCCAACACCATGTTAACTGTACTTGTCCAGCTCACGTAACTGAAAACAATGCGTGAAACTCTTTACACTAAAAGATAATACCATTTTATATAAGTTGAAAGATATGTAGTTGAGATATTGTTCTTTTACTTAGTTATAGATTAAACAACTTTTCATTTACACCGACAGTCATTGATATAATTTAAACAAAATTAAATAAATATGCCTTCAATCATACTCAATTTATACTACTTACGCCATTACAATTTATAATGAGAATGCATTTAGACGTTTATTAATAAATATTTCCTCTATAAACAGTATTTGTAAGAAAACTTTGATTAAATAGAAATTATATATTTATAAATTAAAATAAAACAATCTAATTTTATCCAAGGGTGTTTTAGTCCCTTTTTAAAACCGTTGTTTTCTATATAAATCATATATTTTCAATCATATATAGTTTTTTTTAATCTAAAGTTATTTTCCTTACCTGCTTTTAAATTTTTAAGTTGATATTTATATATAACCTTTGTTGGAACACTCACAGAATTTTTCAGTAGAGTTGCATTTCTATTTAATTTTCAACGATATGTCACAATATAGGAAACAGTTAAAAAAGAAACAACTTTAAAGCTGAGCAATAAATAACTGAAAAAGGTCGTTTAGGAAAGGTTTTAAGCATAATTGTTTAAATTGTAGGCCCGCCATCTTAATAGAATGCGGCGTAGATTAGTTGGCGAGGAAACTTTGTGCAATTAGTCTAAGTGACTGCAACTCACGAACAGTTTATTGACAGTGGCTTTGTGGGGATGACTGAGAACAATTATGGTACGGTGGAACTGAGTATGGTAACTAGAACTCACATAGTCTATGATATACGTACATCAGTATTATACACTACTATAATACATATATGACACTATGTACAATGGAAGTAAGTATATAATCTAGAGGGGATGTTTGGCGGCAGAGGGAATTCCACCGCTGAGCTGCATTACTTCACAGGCTTGACTCGAGTAACTTCCGCCATCATGTCTTCCGCAGTGGTGTTCAGTTGAAAAATAACTAAAATGAACTGTACACGTTTGTTTAATTACTATTTATTGTTTACATTATTATTCATTGTGTTATTACTATTACTAATCGTTGTTTGAATACTAAATATTGGTTTTATTTAATCGTAATTTAATGACGTAAAATGGACTGGGATTGTTATTGCGATGTCAGCATGCGGCCCACCGCTCTAGTTGCCATGATAAATTTTAAATATAACTACACAGTAGGGAAAGAGTTGTTCTTTGTTTTACTTTCACTACTTTTTGCATGCCACTTCACAAGCGATGAAAAGGTCATGTCCTATAGTTCTAAAGGTCAGCCTATGTATAGTATTTAAAAAATAGTGGATTCACGAACGTTCAAAAAAGCCTTTTGAAATAATAGAGAAATTAAAATGTGTTTAAGGTTACATTTGTTTTGGTTTATAGATTATAAATATAAATTATTTATAAATATACGTATGAAAGTGTTAGTATTTGTCTTGTTGGAAAACATCTAATATGTTTACGGTTGGACCATATACATATACATTGTGAAGAGATGAACATTTCAGTAGTCTACAGTACTAAAACTTAGCTCCCCCTCCCCCATTCAACCACTCCTCAACAATAACACGATCTGCAAATCTGCTCACTCATAGAGACCCTCTAAGTGCTTTCGTACTCCACGTGTTTCCCTCCTTGGTCCTTCTTTCCCGGATTCCTGTTCTATCATAAGCTGAAGAGGCCCTAATGGCATGAAACAGCCACAACTACCTACTGCAACTTCCCGATCCAGTGCAGTATATCCCACACCTGGTTGACTAAATTGAAAACACTCCTCTAAACTTCTATCGCACTTAGTTTGTCTTTCTTAGAACTGAAGTTGGCTAAGTGTACATTTAGGTTCAGTTTGGTGTTCTCTACGCTCATCCCTCCTACTTGGCTCCCTCTTAACTCAAATCAATATAAAAGATCGGTATGCAGCCATTCTCCTAGAACAAAGTTTTATAGTCCGGAAACCCCTCTACTTTAGGAGGGTGCAAAGTAGCACCGTTGTGTCTAGTTTCTCGCTATGCTAATTAGTTCCTTACGATATGAACATTTCTGTAATTCTATTCAATATTTCTTTTATCCTGCAAATCTATGTTTGCTCAATTAGATGCAAGAGTTTTTCTTTGCCACGAAAACCGCATAAGTATAGTTTAAAGGGTGATTAAAACAGATGTTTTTAGTCACACGCACAAATTGAAATTCTGCCTCTACCTAATGGAGGCAAGACAGAATAAAATCTTATAGTGAAAAATCTATACATCATCTCAAATGGGTTTCTAAAAATGGCAGTAATTTTAAATAGGACCATTATCTTAGACACAAAAGGAAATATAAGATTAAACTGATTTTAACATTTAATCTTTATATATATATAAAAAAGAACCACACTTAGCAATCATTTCTTGATGTTTTTAATGTTTAAAATCGATTTCGGTCTCGAAAGACCATCATCAGTTTAACATAGAATACAAATAGGGTTATAAATATATATTTAGAATAATTAATTTAACAGCTGATACTATAAAAATTTAAATAAAAATGTAGATGGATAAGTTGTAGATCTTGTTAAATTTTATAATTTTGTATCTTCATGATGGAATCAAACATAATATTTGAGTGAAATTTTATTTGATCGTTGAGTAATAATGATGGGTTTTCTTTTGTGTTTTTGTATATGTAAAATTTTTCAATGGCATCTAGTTTTTTACTTTTAAGTGCAAAATGGATAATGTCTAAATTTTCTTCAATTGATGAAATATTATGGTTTTCTTGTATTAAATGTTCAGCAAATGTTGATAAATTTTGATGTTTGTTTTTTGGTATATGTTCTTTGAATCTTCTATTAAAACTTCTTCCTGTTTGGCCAATGTAATATTTAGGACAAGTTGAACATTTAATTTTATAAATTCCAGAATTATTGTATTTGTTTTCATTATTTTTAGTAGAGTGGTTATGCTGTAGTATATGTTTGATACTGTTCTTCGTTCTATATGTAATTTTATATCCTTGTTTGGAGAATATGTTATGTAAAGATTTGTTAATATCTCCATGATAGGTCATTTGAATGTAGTTATTATTTTTTTTTCCTTAGTTTTAGAATCAAGAGTTTCTTGCTGTGTTTATTAATTAATTTACTTATTAAATTTGCTTGATATCCATTATCGACAGCAATTTGTTTGATAATGTAGATTTCTTCTTGGTAATCTTCTTCTGTAAGAGGTGTATTCAGTAGTCTATGAATCATACTGTGGAAAGCTGCTAATTTGTGTGAAGTTGGATGATTGGATGTATTGTGAATTATTTGATTTGTTGATGTTGGTTTACGATAAATTTTGAATTGGTGTTTGTTATCTTTTTTAGTTATGGTAAGGTCAAGAAAGTTTATGCTGTTAGATTTTTCTATTTCTGTTGTAAATTTTAGGTTAGGATGAATTTTGTTCAGAAAGATTTCTAATAGATCTATTTGTCTTTGGTTTCCGTTTAATCTTTTAATCTATTTAATCTATTAATCTATTTAATCTTTCTGAACTTTCCGAAATATTCCCCACAATCAGCTGCAATTTCAGAACTACAAAGTGTTTTAAAAATCCCTTCTTATTGAACACCTGTATCATAAGACTTAATATTATGAAGGTGTATCCACTACTGTACGTGTGTGGGTGGGTGGGAGGGTCATCACCACTGGATGTATGAGTTGGTTGTACATATAACATCATCCTCCTAAATTGAAGCCTCGGAGGTTTAGTAGCTTTTTTTTAGACATTGATGAGTGAGTCAGTGGTATTTGAATTTTATCTGTATAAATATATCTATCAGTTAGAATGAAATATTTCTTTGTATGCAAACAGTTCTCAGTAAATATTTAATGAATACAAAATTAAATATATTGGTGCAAAATAATGATAATGAACCTTGTAATGACCTTGCTTGTTCCGCATACAATACAACGTTACAAGCTGGTTGCGATATCTTCCGTGTATTTCACAGTTTTATATTGTAAATGCACGGATTGTGCTTTGGTCTATAAGG
>JAQJVL010003655.1:0-57066 GCA_035578905.1 Stictocephala bisonia | reverse complement strand
CCAAAGATCGCAATTTTGAAACTCAAAGATGGCAAAATTGAAATTAAAAGATCGCAAGATTGAAACTCAAAGATCGCAAGACTGAAACTCAAAGATCGCAAGATTGATAAACTAAGATCGCATGATTGAAACTCAAATATCTCAAGATTGAAACTCAAAGATCGCAAGATTGAAACTTAAAGATCGCAAGCTTAAAACTCAAAGATCGCAAGATTGAAACTCAAAGATCGCAAGATTGAAACTCAAAGATCGCAAGATTGAAACTCAAAGATCGCAAGATTGAAACTCAACAATCGCAAGATTGAAATTCTAGGATCACAAGATTGAAACTCAAAGATCATAAGATTGAAACTCAAAGATCGCAAGATTGAAACTCAAAGATCGCAAGATTGAAACTCAAAGATAGCAAGATTGAAACTCAAAGATCGCATGATTGAAACTCAAAGATCGCAAGATTGAAACACAACAATCGCAAGATTGATATTCAAAGATCACAAGATTGAAAATCAAAGATAGCAAGATTGAAACTCAAAGATCGCAAAATTGATACTCAAAGATCGCAAGATTAAAACTCAAAGATCGCAAGATTGAAACTTAAAGATGGCAAGATTGAAACTCAAAGATCACAAGTTTGAAACTCAAAGATCGCAAGATTGAAATTCAAAGATCGCAAGGTTGAAACTCAAAGATAGCAAGATTAAAACTCAAAGATCGCAAGATTGAAACTCAAAGATCGCATGAATGAAAGTCAAAGATTACAAATTTGAAACTCAAAGATCGCAAGATTGAAACTCAAAGATCGCAAGATTGAAACTCAAAGATGGCAAGATTGAAACTCAAAGATCGCAAAATTGAAACTCATAGATCGCAAGATTAAAACTCAAAGATCGCAAGATTGAACCTCAAAGATGGCAAGATTGAAACTCAAAGATCGCAAGATTGAAACTCAAAGATCGCAAGATTGAAACTCAAAGATCGCAAGATTGAAGTTCAAAGATCGCAAGAATTAAACTCAAAGATCGCAAGATTGAAACTCAAAGATTGCTAGATTGAAACTCAAAGATCGCAAGATTGAGACTCAAAGATCGCAAAATTGAAACTCAAAGATGGCAAGATTGAAACTCGAAAATCACAAGACTGAAACTCAAAGATCGCAAGATTGATACAGAAAGTTCGCATGATTGAAATTAAAATATCTCAAGATTAAAACTCAAAGATCGAAAGATTAAAACTCAAAGATCGCAAGATTGAAACTCAAAGATCGCAAGAATTAAACTGAAAGATCGCAAGATTGAAACTCAAAGATTGGAGATTTAAACTTAAAAATCGCAAGATTGAAATTCAAAGATCACTAGATTGAAACTCAAAGATCGCAAGATTGAAACTCAAAGATGGCAAGATTGAAACTAAACAATCGCAAGCCTGAAACTCAAAGATCGCAAGATTGATACTCAAAGATCGCAATTTTGAAACTCAAAGATGGCAAAATTGAAACTCAAAGATCTCAAGATTGAAACTCAAAGATCGCAAGACTGAAACTCAAAGATCGCAAGATTGATACACAAAGATCGCATGATTGAAACTCAAATATCTCAAAATTGAAACTAAAAGATGGCAAGATTGAAACTCAAAGATCGCAAGATTGAGACTCAAAGATCGCAAGATTGAAACTCAAAGATCGCAAGATTGAAACTCAAAGATCGCAAGAATTAAACTCAAAGATCGCAAGATTGAAACTCAAAGATTGCAAGATTGAAACTCAAAGATCGCAAGATTTAAACTCAAAGATTGCATGATTGAAACTCAAAGATCGCAAGATTGAAACTCAACATTTGCAAGATTGAAATTCAAAGATCACAAGATTGAAACTCAAAGATAGCAAGATTGAAACTCAAAGATCGCAAGATATATACTCAAAGATTGCAAGATTAAAACTCAAAGATCGCAAGATTGAAACTCAAAGATGGCAAGATTGAAAATCAAAGATCACAAGTTTGAAACTCAAAGATCGCAACATTGAAATTCAAAGATCGCAAGGTTGAAACTCAAAGATAGCAAGATTGAAACTCAAAGACCGCAAGATTGAAACTCAAAGATCGCATGAATGAAACTCAAAGATTACAAGTTTGAAACTCAAAGATCGCAAGATTAAAACTCAAAGATCACATGATTGAAACTCAAAGATGGCAAGATTGAAATTCAAAGATCGCAAGATTAAAACTCAAAAATAGCAAGATTGAAACTCAAAGATTGCAAGATTGAAACTCAAAGATGGCAAGACTGAAACTCAAAGATCGCAATTTTGAAACTCATAAATGGCAAAATTGAAACTCAAAGATTGCATGATTGAAACTCAAAGATCGCAAGATTAAAACTCAAAGATCGCACGATTGAAATTCAAAGATCACAGGATTAAACTCAAAGATAGCAATATTAAAACTCAAAGATTGCAAGATTGAAACTCAAAGATCGCAAGATTAAAACTCAAAGATCGCAAGATTGAAACTCAAAGATGACAAGATTGAAACTTAAAGATCGCAAGATTGAAACTCAAAGATCGCAAGATCGAAACTCAAAGATCGAAAGATTGAAACTCAAAGATCGCAAGAATTAAACACAAAGATCGCAAGATTGAAACTCAAAGATTGCAATTTTAAAACTCAAAGATGGCAAGATTGAAACTCAAAGATCGCAAGACTGAAACTCAAAGATCGCAAGACTGAAACTCAAAGATCGCAAGATTGATACACAAAGATCGAATGATTGAAACTCAAATATCTCAAGATTGAAATTCAAAGATCGCAAGATTGAAACTCAAAGATCGCAAGATTAAAACTCAAAGATGGCAAGATTGAAACTAAAAAATCGCAAGCTTGAAACTCAAAGATCGCAAGATTGATACACAAAGATCGCATAATTGAAACTCAAATATCTCAAGATTGAAACTCAAAGATCGCAAGATTGAAACTCAAAGATCGCAAGATTGAAACTCAAAGATCGCAATTTTAAAACTCAAAGATGGCAAGATTGAAACTCAAAGATCGCAAGACTGAAACTCAAAGATCGCAAGACTGAAACTCAAAGATCGCAAGATTGATACACAAAGATCGAATGATTGAAACTCAAATATCTCAAGATTGAAACTCAAAGATCGCAAGATTGATACTCAAAGATCGCAAAATTGAAACTCAAAGTTTGCAAGATTAAAACTCAAAGATAGCAAGATTAAATTCAAAGATTGCAAGATTGAAACTCAAAGATTGCAAGATTAAAACTCAAAGATCGCAAGATTGAAACTCAAAGATCGCAAGCTTAAAACTCAAAGATCGCAAGATTGAATTTCAAAGATCGCAAGATTGAAACTCAAAGATCGCAAGATTGAAACTCAAAGATCGCAAGATTGAAACTCAACAATCGCAAGATTGAAATTCTAGGATCACAAGATTGAAACTCAAAGATCACAAGATTGAAACTCAAAGATCGCAAGATTGAAACTCAAAGATCGCAAGATTGAAACTCAAAGATAGCAAGATTGAAACTCAAAGATCGCATGATTGAAACTCAAAGATCGCAAGATTAAAACACAACAATCGCAAGATTGATATTCAAAGATCACAAGATTGAAAATCAAAGATGGCAAGATTGAAACTCAAAGATCGCAAGATTGAAACTCAAAGATCGCAAGATTGAAACTCAAAGATCGCAAGATTGAAACTCAAAGATCGCAAGAATTAAACTCAAAGATCGCAAGATTGAAACTCAAAGATTGCAAGATTGAAACTCAAAGATCGCAAGATTGAGACTCAAAGATCGCAAAATTGAAACTCAAAGATGGCAAGATTGAAACTCGAAAATCACAAGACTGAAACTCAAAGATCGCAAGATTGATACAGAAAGTTCGCATGATTGAAATTAAAATATCTCAAGATTAAAACTCAAAGATCGAAAGATTAAAACTCAAAGATCGCAAGATTGAAACTCAAAGATCGCAAGAATTAAACTGAAAGATCGCAAGATTGAAACTCAAAGATTGGAGATTTAAACTTAAAAATCGCAAGATTGAAATTCAAAGATCACTAGATTGAAACTCAAAGATCGCAAGATTGAAACTCAAAGATGGCAAGATTGAAACTAAACAATCGCAAGCCTGAAACTCAAAGATCGCAAGATTGATACTCAAAGATCGCAATTTTGAAACTCAAAGATGGCAAAATTGAAACTCAAAGATCTCAAGATTGAAACTCAAAGATCGCAAGACTGAAACTCAAAGATCGCAAGATTGATACACAAAGATCGCATGATTGAAACTCAAATATCTCAAAATTGAAACTAAAAGATAGCAAGATTGAAACTCAAAGATCGCAAGATTGAGACTCAAAGATCGCAAGATTGAAACTCAAAGATCGCAAGATTGAAACTCAAAGATCGCAAGAATTAAACTCAAAGATCGCAAGATTGAAACTCAAAGATTGCAAGATTGAAACTCAAAGATCGCAAGATTTAAACTCAAAGATCGCAGGATTGAAACTCAAAGATCGCAAGATTGAAACTCAACATTTGCAAGATTGAAATTCAAAGATCACAAGATTGAAACTCAAAGATAGCAAGATTGAAACTCAAAGATCGCAAGATATATACTCAAAGATTGCAAGATTAAAACTCAAAGATCGCAAGATTGAAACTCAAAGATGGCAAGATTGAAAATCAAAGATCACAAGTTTGAAACTCAAAGATCGCAACATTGAAATTCAAAGATCGCAAGGTTGAAACTCAAAGATAGCAAGATTGAAACTCAAAGATCGCAAGATTGAAACTCATAAATGGCAAAATTGAAACTCAAAGATTGCATGATTGAAACTCAAAGATCGCAAGATTAAAACTCAAAGATCGCACGATTGAAATTCAAAGATCACAGGATTAAACTCAAAGATAGCAATATTAAAACTCAAAGATTGCAAGATTGAAACTCAAAGATCGCAAGATTAAAACTCAAAGATCGCAAGATTGAAACTCAAAGATGACAAGATTGAAACTTAAAGATCGCAAGATTGAAACTCAAAGATCGCAAGATCGAAACTCAAAGATCGAAGGATTGAAACTCAAAGATCGCAAGAATTAAACACAAAGATCGCAAGATTGAAACTCAAAGATTGCAATTTTAAAACTCAAAGATGGCAAGATTGAAACTCAAAGATCGCAAGACTGAAACTCAAAGATCGCAAGACTGAAACTCAAAGATCGCAAGATTGATACACAAAGATCGAATGATTGAAACTCAAATATCTCAAGATTGAAATTCAAAGATCGCAAGATTGAAACTCAAAGATCGCAAGATTGAAACTCAAAGATCGCAATTTTAAAACTCAAAGATGGCAAGATTGAAACTCAAAGATCGCAAGACTGAAACTCAAAGATCGCAAGACTGAAACTCAAAGATCGCAAGATTGATACACAAAGATCGAATGATTGAAACTCAAATATCTCAAGATTGAAACTCAAAGATCGCAAGATTGATACTCAAAGATCGCAAAATTGAAACTCAAAGTTTGCAAGATTAAAACTCAAAGATAGCAAGATTAAAACTCAAAGATTGCAAGATTGAAACTCAAAGATTGCAAGATTAAAACTCAAAGATCGCAAGATTAAAACTCAAAGATGGCAAGATTGAAACTAAAAAATCGCAAGCTTGAAACTCAAAGATCGCAAGATTGATACACAAAGATCGCATAATTGAAACTCAAATATCTCAAGATTGAAACTCAAAGATCGCAAGATTGAAACTCAAAGATCGCAAGATTGAAACTCAAAGATCGCAATTTTAAAACTCAAAGATGGCAAGATTGAAACTCAAAGATCGCAAGACTGAAACTCAAAGATCGCAAGACTGAAACTCAAAGATCGCAAGATTGATACACAAAGATCGAATGATTGAAACTCAAATATCTCAAGATTGAAACTCAAAGATCGCAAGATTGATACTCAAAGATCGCAAAATTGAAACTCAAAGTTTGCAAGATTAAAACTCAAAGATAGCAAGATTAAAACTCAAAGATTGCAAGATTGAAACTCAAAGATTGCAAGATTAAAACTCAAAGATCGCAAGATTGAAACTCAAAGATCGCAAGCTTAAAACTCAAAGATCGCAAGATTGAAACTCAAAGATCGCAAGATTGAAACTCAAAGATCGCAAGATTGAAACTCAAAGATCGCAAGATTGAAACTCAACAATCGCAAGATTGAAATTCTAGGATCACAAGATTGAAACTCAAAGATCACAAGATTGAAACTCAAAGATCGCAAGATTGAAACTCAAAGATCGCAAGATTGAAACTCAAAGATAGCAAGATTGAAACTCAAAGATCGCATGATTGAAACTCAAAGATCGCAAGATTAAAACACAACAATCGCAAGATTGATATTCAAAGATCACAAGATTGAAAATCAAAGATAGCAAGATTGAAACTCAAAGATCGCAAAATTGATACTCAAAGATCGCAAGATTAAAACTCAAAGATCGCAAGATTGAAACTTAAAGATGGCAAGATTGAAACTCAAAGATCACAAGTTTGAAACTCAAAGATCGCAAGATTGAAATTCAAAGATCGCAAGGTTGAAACTCAAAGATAGCAAGATTAAAACTCAAAGATCGCAAGATTGAAACTCAAAGATTGCATGAATGAAAGTCAAAGATTACAAGTTTGAAACTCAAAGATCGCAAGATTGAAACTCAAAGATCGCAAGATTGAAACTCAAAGATGGCAAGATTGAAACTCAAAGATCGCAAAATTGAAACTCATAGATCGCAAGATTAAAACTCAAAGATCGCAAGATTGAACCTCAAAGATGGCAAGATTAAAACTCAAAGATCGCAAGATTGAAACTCAAAGATCGCAAGATTGAAACTCAAAGATCGCAAGATTGAAACTCAAAGATCGCAAGAATTAAACTCAAAGATCGCAAGATTGAAACTCAAAGATTGCAAGATTGAAACTCAAAGATCGCAAGATTGAGACTCAAAGATCGCAAAATTGAAACTCAAAGATGGCAAGATTGAAACTCGAAAATCACAAGACTGAAACTCAAAGATCGCAAGATTGATACAGAAAGTTCGCATGATTGAAATTAAAATATCTCAAAACTCAAAGATCGAAAGATTAAAACTCAAAGATCGCAAGATTGAAACTCAAAGATCGCAAGAATTAAACTGAAAGATCGCAAGATTGAAACTCAAAGATTGGAGATTTAAACTTAAAAATCGCAAGATTGAAATTCAAAGATCACTAGATTGAAACTCAAAGATCGCAAGATTGAAACTCAAAGATGGCAAGATTGAAACTAAACAATCGCAAGCCTGAAACTCAAAGATCGCAAGATTGATACTCAAAGATCGCAATTTTGAAACTCAAAGATGGCAAAATTGAAACTCAAAGATCTCAAGATTGAAACTCAAAGATCGCAAGACTGAAACTCAAAGATCGCAAGATTGATACACAAAGATCGCATGATTGAAACTCAAATATCTCAAGATTGAAACTCAAAGATGGCAAGATTAAAACTCAAAGATCGCAAGATTGAGACTCAAAGATCGCAAGATTGAAACTCAAAGACCGCAAGATTGAAACTCAAAGATCGCATGAATGAAACTCAAAGATTACAAGTTTGAAACTCAAAGATCGCAAGATTCAAACTCAAAGATCACATGATTGAAACTCAAAGATGGCAAGATTGAAATTCAAAGATCGCAAGATTAAAACTCAAAAATAGCAAGATTGAAACTCAAAGATTGCAAGATTGAAACTCAAAGATTGCAAGACTGAAACTCAAAGATCGCAATTTTGAAACTCATAAATGGCAAAATTGAAACTCAAAGATTGCATGATTGAAACTCAAAGATCGCAAGATTAAAACTCAAAGATCGCACGATTGAAATTCAAAGATCACAGGATTAAACTCAAAGATAGCAATATTAAAACTCAAAGATTGCAAGATTGAAACTCAAAGATCGCAAGATTAAAACTCAAAGATCGCAAGATTGAATTTCAAAGATGACAAGATTGAAACTTAAAGATCGCAAGATTGAAACTCAAAGATCGCAAGATCGAAACTCAAAGATCGAAAGATTGAAACTCAAAGATCGCAAGAATTAAACACAAAGATCGCAAGATTGAAACTCAAAGATTGCAAGATTTAAACTCAAAAATCGCAAGATTGAAATTCAAAGATCGCAAGATTGAAACTCAAAGATCGCAAGCTTAAAACTCAAAGATGGCAAGATTGAAACTAAAAAATCGCAAGCTTGAAACTCAAAGATCGCAAGATTGAAACTCAAAGATCGCAAGATTGAAACTCAACAATCGCAAGATTGAAATTCTAGGATCACAAGATTGAAACTCAAAGATCACAAGATTGAAACTCAAAGATCGCAAGATTGAAACTCAAAGATCGCAAGATTGAAACTCAAAGATCGCAAGATTGAAACTCAAAGATTGCATGAATGAAAGTCAAAGATTACAAATTTGAAACTCAAAGATCGCAAGATTGAAACTCAAAGATCGCAAGATTAAAACACAACAATCGCAAGATTGATATTCAAAGATCACAAGATTGAAAATCAAAGATAGCAAGATTGAAACTCAAAGATCGCAAAATTGATACTCAAAGATCGCAAGATTAAAACTCAAAGATCGCAAGATTGAAACTTAAAGATGGCAAGATTGAAACTCAAAGATCACAAGTTTGAAACTCAAAGATCGCAAGATTGAAATTCAAAGATCGCAAGGTTGAAACTCAAAGATAGCAAGATTAAAACTCAAAGATCGCAAGATTGAAACTCAAAGATTGCATGAATGAAAGTCAAAGATTACAAGTTTGAAACTCAAAGATCGCAAGATTGAAACTCAAAGATCGCAAGATGGAAACTCAAAGATGGCAAGATTGAAACTCAAAGATCGCAAAATTGAAACTCATAGATCGCAAGATTAAAACTCAAAGATCGCAAGATTGAACCTCAAAGATGGCAAGATTAAAACTCAAAGATCGCAAGATTGAAACTCAAAGATCGCAAGATTGAAACTCAAAGATCGCAAGATTGAAACTCAAAGATCGCAAGAATTAAACTCAAAGATCGCAAGATTGAAACTCAAAGATTGCAAGATTGAAACTCAAAGATCGCAAGATTGAGACTCAAAGATCGCAAAATTGAAACTCAAAGATGGCAAGATTGAAACTCGAAAATCACAAGACTGAAACTCAAAGATCGCAAGATTGATACAGAAAGTTCGCATGATTGAAATTAAAATATCTCAAAACTCAAAGATCGAAAGATTAAAACTCAAAGATCGCAAGATTGAAACTCAAAGATCGCAAGAATTAAACTGAAAGATCGCAAGATTGAAACTCAAAGATTGGAGATTTAAACTTAAAAATCGCAAGATTGAAATTCAAAGATCACTAGATTGAAACTCAAAGATCGCAAGATTGAAACTCAAAGATGGCAAGATTGAAACTAAACAATCGCAAGCCTGAAACTCAAAGATCGCAAGATTGATACTCAAAGATCGCAATTTTGAAACTCAAAGATGGCAAAATTGAAACTCAAAGATCTCAAGATTGAAACTCAAAGATCGCAAGACTGAAACTCAAAGATCGCAAGATTGATACACAAAGATCGCATGATTGAAACTCAAATATCTCAAGATTGAAACTCAAAGATGGCAAGATTAAAACTCAAAGATCGCAAGATTGAGACTCAAAGATCGCAAGATTGAAACTCAAAGACCGCAAGATTGAAACTCAAAGATCGCATGAATGAAACTCAAAGATTACAAGTTTGAAACTCAAAGATCGCAAGATTCAAACTCAAAGATCACATGATTGAAACTCAAAGATGGCAAGATTGAAATTCAAAGATCGCAAGATTAAAACTCAAAAATAGCAAGATTGAAACTCAAAGATTGCAAGACTGAAACTCAAAGATCGCAATTTTGAAACTCATAAATGGCAAAATTGAAACTCAAAGATTGCATGATTGAAACTCAAAGATCGCAAGATTAAAACTCAAAGATCGCACGATTGAAATTCAAAGATCACAGGATTAAACTCAAAGATAGCAATATTAAAACTCAAAGATTGCAAGATTGAAACTCAAAGATCGCAAGATTAAAACTCAAAGATCGCAAGATTGAATTTCAAAGATGACAAGATTGAAACTTAAAGATCGCAAGATTGAAACTCAAAGATCGCAAGATCGAAACTCAAAGATCGAAAGATTGAAACTCAAAGATCGCAAGAATTAAACACAAAGATCGCAAGATTGAAACTCAAAGATTGCAAGATTTAAACTCAAAAATCGCAAGATTGAAATTTAAAGATCGCAAGATTGAAACTCAAAGATCGCAAGCTTAAAACTCAAAGATGGCAAGATTGAAACTAAAAAATCGCAAGCTTGAAACTCAAAGATCGCAAGATTGAAACTCAAAGATCGCAAGATTGAAACTCAACAATCGCAAGATTGAAATTCTAGGATCACAAGATTGAAACTCAAAGATCACAAGATTGAAACTCAAAGATCGCAAGATTGAAACTCAAAGATCGCAAGATTGAAACTCAAAGATCGCAAGATTGAAACTCAACAATCGCAAGATTGAAATTCTAGGATCACAAGATTGAAACTCAAAGATCACAAGATTGAAACTCAAAGATCGCAAGATTGAAACTCAAAGATCGCAAGATTGAAACTCAAAGATAGCAAGATAGAAAACTCAAAGATCGCATGATTGAAACTCAAAGATCGCAAGATTAAAACACAACAATCGCAAGATTGATATTCAAAGATCACAAGATTGAAAATCAAAGATAGCAAGATTGAAACTCAAAGATCGCAAAATTGATACTCAAAGATCGCAAGATTAAAACTCAAAGATCGCAAGATTGAAACTTAAAGATGGCAAGATTGAAACTCAAAGATCACAAGTTTGAAACTCAAAGATCGCAAGATTGAAATTCAAAGATCGCAAGGTTGAAACTCAAAGATAGCAAGATTAAAACTCAAAGATCGCAAGATTGAAACTCAAAGATCGCATGAATGAAAGTCAAAGATTACAAGTTTGAAACTCAAAGATCGCAAGATTGAAACTCAAAGATCGCAAGATTGAAACTCAAAGATGGCAAGATTGAAACTCAAAGATCGCAAAATTGAAACTCATAGATCGCAAGATTAAAACTCAAAGATCGCAAGATTGAACCTCAAAGATGGCAAGATTGAAACTCAAAGATCGCAAGATTGAAACTCAAAGATCGCAAGATTGAAACTCAAAGATCGCAAGATTGAAACTCAAAGATCGCAAGAATTAAACTCAAAGATCGCAAGATTGAAACTCAAAGATTGCAAGATTGAAACTCAAAGATCGCAAGATTGAGACTCAAAGATCGCAAAATTGAAACTCAAAGATGGCAAGATTGAAACTCGAAAATCACAAGACTGAAACTCAAAGATCGCAAGATTGATACAGAAAGTTCGCATGATTGAAATTAAAATATCTCAAGATTAAAACTCAAAGATCGAAAGATTAAAACTCAAAGATCGCAAGATTGAAACTCAAAGATCGCAAGAATTAAACTGAAAGATCGCAAGATTGAAACTCAAAGATTGGAGATTTAAACTTAAAAATCGCAAGATTGAAATTCAAAGATCACTAGATTGAAACTCAAAGATCGCAAGATTGAAACTCAAAGATGGCAAGATTGAAACTAAACAATCGCAAGCCTGAAACTCAAAGATCGCAAGATTGATACTCAAAGATCGCAATTTTGAAACTCAAAGATGGCAAAATTGAAACTCAAAGATCTCAAGATTGAAACTCAAAGATCGCAAGACTGAAACTCAAAGATCGCAAGATTGATACACAAAGATCGCATGATTGAAACTCAAATATCTCAAGATTGAAACTCAAAGATGGCAAGATTGAAACTCAAAGATCGCAAGATTGAGACTCAAAGATCGCAAGATTGAAACTCAAAGACCGCAAGATTGAAACTCAAAGATCGCATGAATGAAACTCAAAGATTACAAGTTTGAAACTCAAAGATCGCAAGATTCAAACTCAAAGATCACATGATTGAAACTCAAAGATGGCAAGATTGAAATTCAAAGATCGCAAGATTAAAACTCAAAAATAGCAAGATTGAAACTCAAAGATTGCAAGACTGAAACTCAAAGATCGCAATTTTGAAACTCATAAATGGCAAAATTGAAACTCAAAGATTGCATGATTGAAACTCAAAGATCGCAAGATTAAAACTCAAAGATCGCACGATTGAAATTCAAAGATCACAGGATTAAACTCAAAGATAGCAATATTAAAACTCAAAGATTGCAAGATTGAAACTCAAAGATCGCAAGATTAAAACTCAAAGATCGCAAGATTGAATTTCAAAGATGACAAGATTGAAACTTAAAGATCGCAAGATTGAAACTCAAAGATCGCAAGATCGAAACTCAAAGATCGAAAGATTGAAACTCAAAGATCGCAAGAATTAAACACAAAGATCGCAAGATTGAAACTCAAAGATTGCAAGATTTAAACTCAAAAATCGCAAGATTGAAATTTAAAGATCGCAAGATTGAAACTCAAAGATCGCAAGCTTAAAACTCAAAGATGGCAAGATTGAAACTAAAAAATCGCAAGCTTGAAACTCAAAGATCGCAAGATTGAAACTCAAAGATCGCAAGATTGAAACTCAACAATCGCAAGATTGAAATTCTAGGATCACAAGATTGAAACTCAAAGATCACAAGATTGAAACTCAAAGATCGCAAGATTGAAACTCAAAGATCGCAAGATTGAAACTCAAAGATCGCAAGATTGAAACTCAACAATCGCAAGATTGAAATTCTAGGATCACAAGATTGAAACTCAAAGATCACAAGATTGAAACTCAAAGATCGCAAGATTGAAACTCAAAGATCGCAAGATTGAAACTCAAAGATAGCAAGATAGAAAACTCAAAGATCGCATGATTGAAACTCAAAGATCGCAAGATTAAAACACAACAATCGCAAGATTGATATTCAAAGATCACAAGATTGAAAATCAAAGATAGCAAGATTGAAACTCAAAGATCGCAAAATTGATACTCAAAGATCGCAAGATTAAAACTCAAAGATCGCAAGATTGAAACTTAAAGATGGCAAGATTGAAACTCAAAGATCACAAGTTTGAAACTCAAAGATCGCAAGATTGAAATTCAAAGATCGCAAGGTTGAAACTCAAAGATAGCAAGATTAAAACTCAAAGATCGCAAGATTGAAACTCAAAGATCGCATGAATGAAAGTCAAAGATTACAAGTTTGAAACTCAAAGATCGCAAGATTGAAACTCAAAGATCGCAAGATTGAAACTCAAAGATGGCAAGATTGAAACTCAAAGATCGCAAAATTGAAACTCATAGATCGCAAGATTAAAACTCAAAGATCGCAAGATTGAACCTCAAAGATGGCAAGATTGAAACTCAAAGATCGCAAGATTGAAACTCAAAGATCGCAAGATTGAAACTCAAAGATCGCAAGATTGAAACTCAAAGATCGCAAGAATTAAACTCAAAGATCGCAAGATTGAAACTCAAAGATTGCAAGATTGAAACTCAAAGATCGCAAGATTGAGACTCAAAGATCGCAAAATTGAAACTCAAAGATGGCAAGATTGAAACTCGAAAATCACAAGACTGAAACTCAAAGATCGCAAGATTGATACAGAAAGTTCGCATGATTGAAATTAAAATATCTCAAGATTAAAACTCAAAGATCGAAAGATTAAAACTCAAAGATCGCAAGATTGAAACTCAAAGATCGCAAGAATTAAACTGAAAGATCGCAAGATTGAAACTCAAAGATTGGAGATTTAAACTTAAAAATCGCAAGATTGAAATTCAAAGATCACTAGATTGAAACTCAAAGATCGCAAGATTGAAACTCAAAGATGGCAAGATTGAAACTAAACAATCGCAAGCCTGAAACTCAAAGATCGCAAGATTGATACTCAAAGATCGCAATTTTGAAACTCAAAGATGGCAAAATTGAAACTCAAAGATCTCAAGATTGAAACTCAAAGATCGCAAGACTGAAACTCAAAGATCGCAAGATTGATACACAAAGATCGCATGATTGAAACTCAAATATCTCAAGATTGAAACTCAAAGATGGCAAGATTGAAACTCAAAGATCGCAAGATTGAGACTCAAAGATCGCAAGATTGAAACTCAAAGACCGCAAGATTGAAACTCAAAGATCGCATGAATGAAACTCAAAGATTACAAGTTTGAAACTCAAAGATCGCAAGATTCAAACTCAAAGATCACATGATTGAAACTCAAAGATGGCAAGATTGAAATTCAAAGATCGCAAGATTAAAACTCAAAAATAGCAAGATTGAAACTCAAAGATTGCAAGATTGAAACTCAAAGATGGCAAGACTGAAACTCAAAGATCGCAATTTTGAAACTCATAAATGGCAAAATTGAAACTCAAAGATTGCATGATTGAAACTCAAAGATCGCAAGATTAAAACTCAAAGATCGCACGATTGAAATTCAAAGATCACAGGATTAAACTCAAAGATAGCAATATTAAAACTCAAAGATTGCAAGATTGAAACTCAAAGATCGCAAGATTAAAACTCAAAGATCGCAAGATTGAATTTCAAAGATGACAAGATTGAAACTTAAAGATCGCAAGATTGAAACTCAAAGATCGCAAGATCGAAACTCAAAGATCGAAAGATTGAAACTCAAAGATCGCAAGAATTAAACACAAAGATCGCAAGATTGAAACTAAAAGATTGCAAGATTTAAACTCAAAAATCGCAAGATTGAAATTCAAAGATCGCAAGATTGAAACTCAAAGATCGCAAGCTTAAAACTCAAGGATGGCAAGATTGAAACTAAAAAATCGCAAGCTTGAAACTCAAAGATCGCAAGATTGAAACTCAAAGATCGCAAGATTGAAACTCAACAATCGCAAGATTGAAATTCTAGGATCACAAGATTGAAACTCAAAGATCACAAGATTGAAACTCAAAGATCACAAGATTGAAACTCAAAGATCGCAAGATTGAAACTCAAAGATAGCAAGATTGAAACTCAAAGATCGCATGATTGAAACTCAAAGATCGCAAGATTGAAACACAACAATCGCAAGATTGATATTCAAAGATCACAAGATTGAAAATCAAAGATAGCAAGATTGAAACTCAAAGATCGCAAAATTGATACTCAAAGATCGCAAGATTAAAACTCAAAGATCGCAAGATTGAAACTTAAAGATGGCAAGATTGAAACTCAAAGATCACAAGTTTGAAACTCAAAGATCGCAAGATTGAAATTCAAAGATCGCAAGGTTGAAACTCAAAGATAGCAAGATTAAAACTCAAAGATCGCAAGATTGAAACTCAAAGATCGCATGAATGAAAGTCAAAGATTACAAGTTTGAAACTCAAAGATCGCAAGATTGAAACTCAAAGATCGCAAGATTGAAACTCAAAGATGGCAAGATTGAAACTCAAAGATCGCAAAATTGAAACTCATAGATCGCAAGATTAAAACTCAAAGATCGCAAGATTGAACCTCAAAGATGGCAAGATTGAAACTCAAAGATCGCAAGATTGAAACTCAAAGATCGCAAGATTGAAACTCAAAGATCGCAAGATTGAATCTCAAAGATCGCAAGAATTAAACTCAAAGATCGCAAGATTGAAACTCAAAGATTGCAAGATTGAAACTCAAAGATCGCAAGATTGAGACTCAAAGATCGCAAAATTGAAACTCAAAGATGGCAAGATTGAAACTCGAAAATCACAAGACTGAAACTCAAAGATCGCAAGATTGATACAGAAAGTTCGCATGATTGAAATTAAAATATCTCAAGATTAAAACTCAAAGATCGAAAGATTAAAACTCAAAGATCGCAAGATTGAAACTCAAAGATCGCAAGAATTAAACTGAAAGATCGCAAGATTGAAACTCAAAGATTGGAGATTTAAACTTAAAAATCGCAAGATTGAAATTCAAAGATCACTAGATTGAAACTCAAAGATCGCAAGATTGAAACTCAAAGATGGCAAGATTGAAACTAAACAATCGCAAGCCTGAAACTCAAAGATCGCAAGATTGATACTCAAAGATCGCAATTTTGAAACTCAAAGATGGCAAAATTGAAACTCAAAGATCTCAAGATTGAAACTCAAAGATCGCAAGACTGAAACTCAAAGATCGCAAGATTGATACACAAAGATCGCATGATTGAAACTCAAATATCTCAAGATTGAAACTCAAAGATGGCAAGATTGAAACTCAAAGATCGCAAGATTGAGACTCAAAGATCGCAAGATTGAAACTCAAAGATCGCAAGAATTAAACTCAAAGATCGCAAGATTGAAACTCAAAGATTGCAAGATTGAAACTCAAAGATCGCAAGATTTAAACTCAAAGATCGCAAGATTGAAACTCAAAGATAGCAAGATTGAAACTCAAAGATCGCATGATTGAAACTTAAAGATCGCAAGATTGAAACTCAACATTTGCAAGATTGAAATTCAAAGATCACAAGATTGAAACTCAAAGATAGCAAGATTGAAACTCAAAGATCGCAAGATATATACTCAAAGATTGCAAGATTAAAACTCAAAGATCGCAAGATTGAAACTCAAAGATGGCAAGATTGAAAATCAAAGATCACAAGTTTGAAACTCAAAGATCGCAACATTGAAATTCAAAGATCGCAAGGTTGAAAATCAAAGATAGCAAGATTGAAACTCAAAGACCGCAAGATTGAAACTCAAAGATCGCATGAATGAAACTCAAAGATTACAAGTTTGAAACTCAAAGATCGCAAGATTAAAACTCAAAGATCGCATGATTGAAACTCAAAGATGGCAAGATTGAAATTCAAAGATCGCAAGATTAAAACTCAAAAATAGCAAGATTGAAACTCAAAGATTGCAAGATTGAAACTCAAAGATGGCAAGACTGAAACTCAAAGATCGCAATTTTGAAACTCATAAATGGCAAAATTGAAACTCAAAGATTGCATGATTGAAACTCAAAGATCGCAAGATTAAAACTCAAAGATCGCACGATTGAAATTCAAAGATCACAGGATTAAACTCAAAGATAGCAATATTAAAACTCAAAGATTGCAAGATTGAAACTCAAAGATCGCAAGATTAAAACTCAAAGATCGCAAGATTGAAACTCAAAGATGACAAGATTGAAACTTAAAGATCGCAAGATTGAAACTCAAAGATCGCAAGATCGAAACTCAAAGATCGAAAGATTGAAACTCAAAGATCGCAAGAATTAAACACAAAGATCGCAAGATTGAAACTCAAAGATTGCAAGATTTAAACTCAAAAATCGCAAGATTGAAATTCAAAGATCGCAAGATTGAAACTCAAAGATCGCAAGATTAAAACTCAAAGATGGCAAGATTGAAACTAAAAAATCGCAAGCTTGAAACTCAAAGATCTCAAGATTGATACACAAAGATCGCATAATTGAAACTCAAATATCTCAAGATTGAAACTCAAAGATCGCAAGATTGAAACTCAAAGATCGCAAGATTGAAACTCAAAGATCGCAATTTTAAAACTCAAAGATGGCAAGATTGAAACTCAAAGATCGCAAGACTGAAACTCAAAGATCGCAAGACAGAAACTCAAAGATCGCAAGATTGATACACAAAGATCGAATGATTGAAACTCAAATATCTCAAGATTGAAACTCAAAGATCGCAAGATTGATACTCAAAGATCGCAAAATTGAAACTCAAAGTTTGCAAGATTAAAACTCAAAGATAGCAAGATTAAAACTCAAAGATTGCAAGATTGAAACTCAAAGATCGCAAGATTAAAACTCAAAGATTGCAAGATTTAAACTCAAAGATAGCAAGATTAAAACTCAAAGATCGCAAGATTGAAACTCAAAGATCGCAAGATTAAAACTCAAAGATGGCAGGATTGAAACTAAACAATCGCAAGCCTGAAACTCAAAGATCGCAAGATTGATACACAAAGATCGCATAATTGAAACTCAAATATATCAAGATTGAAACTCAAAGATCGCAAGATTGAAACTCAAAGATCGCAATTTTGAAACTCAAAGATGGCAAAATTGAAACTAAAAGATAGCAAGATTGAAACTCAAAGATCGCAAGACTGAAACTCAAAGATCGCAAGATTGATACACAAAGATCGCATGATTGAAACTCAAATATCTCAAGATTGAAACTCAAAGATCGCAAGATTGATACTCAAAGATCGCAAGATTAAAACTCAAAGATAGCAATATTAAAACTCAAAGATTGCAAGATTGAAACTTAAAGATCGCAAGATTAAAACTCAAAGATCGCAAGATTGAAACTCAAAGATGGCAAGATTGAAAATTAAAGATCGCAAGATTGAAACTCAAAGATCGCAAGATCGAAACTCAAAGATCGCAAGATTGAAACTCAAAGATCGCAAGAATTAAACTCAAAGATCGCAAGATTGAAACTCAAAGATTGCAAGATTTAAACTCAAAAATCGCAAGATTGAAATTCAAAGATCGCAAGATTGAAACTCAAAGATCGCAAGATTGAAACTCAAAGATGGCAGGATTGAAACTAAAAAATCGCAAGCCTGAAACTCAAAGATCGCAAGATAGATACACAAAGATCGCATAATAGAAACTTAAATATCTCAAGATTGAAACTCAAAGATCGCAAGATTGAAACTCAAAGATCGCAAGATTTAAACTCAAAGTTTGCAATTTTGAAACTCAAAGATGGCAAAATTGAAATTAAAAGATCGCAAGATTGAAACTGAAGATCGCAAGACTGAAATTCAAAGATCGCAAGATTGATACACTAAGATCGCATGATTGAAACTCAAAGATCGCAAGAATTAAACTGAAAGATCGCAAGATTGAAACTCAAAGATTGGAGATTTAAACTTAAAAATCGCAAGATTGAAATTCAAAGATCACTAGATTGAAACTCAAAGATCGCAAGATTGAAACTCAAAGATGGCAAGATTGAAACTAAACAATCGCAAGCCTGAAACTCAAAGATCGCAAGATTGATACTCAAAGATCGAAATTTTGAAACTCAAAGATGGCAAAATTGAAACTCAAAGATCTCAAGATTGAAACTCAAAGATCGCAAGACTGAAACTCAAAGATCGCAAGATTGATACACAAAGATCGCATGATTGAAACTCAAATATCTCAAGATTGAAACACAAAGATGGCAAGATTGAAACTCAAAGATCGCAAGATTGAAACTCAAAGATCGCAAGATTGAAACTCAAAGACCGCAAGATTGAAACTCAAAGATCGCATGAATGAAACTCAAAGATTACAAGTTTGAAACTCAAAGATCGCAAGATTCAAACTCAAAGATCACATGATTGAAACTCAAAGATGGCAAGATTGAAATTCAAAGATCGCAAGATTAAAACTCAAAAATAGCAAGATTGAAACTCAAAGATTGCAAGATTGAAACTCAAAGATGGCAAGACTGAAACTCAAAGATCGCAATTTTGAAACTCATAAATGGCAAAATTGAAACTCAAAGATTGCATGATTGAAACTCAAAGATCGCAAGATTAAAACTCAAAGATCGCACGATTGAAATTCAAAGATCACAGGATTAAACTCAAAGATAGCAATATTAAAACTCAAAGATTGCAAGATTGAAACTCAAAGATCGCAAGATTAAAACTCAAAGATCGCAAGATTGAATTTCAAAGATGACAAGATTGAAACTTAAAGATCGCAAGATTGAAACTCAAAGATCGCAAGATCGAAACTCAAAGATCGAAAGATTGAAACTCAAAGATCGCAAGAATTAAACACAAAGATCGCAAGATTGAAACTCAAAGATTGCAAGATTTAAACTCAAAAATCGCAAGATTGAAATTCAAAGATCGCAAGATTGAAACTCAAAGATCGCAAGCTTAAAACTCAAGGATGGCAAGATTGAAACTAAAAAATCGCAAGCTTGAAACTCAAAGATCGCAAGATTGAATTTCAAAGATCGCAAGATTGAAACTCAACAATCGCAAGAT
The DNA here is from genome assembly GCA_035578905.1 of Stictocephala bisonia. Taxonomy (NCBI): domain Eukaryota; kingdom Metazoa; phylum Arthropoda; class Insecta; order Hemiptera; family Membracidae; genus Stictocephala; species Stictocephala bisonia. The sequence continues at coordinate 36,970 of JAQJVL010003655.1, read as the reverse complement.
TGAAATTCTAGGATCACAAGATTGAAACTCAAAGATCACAAGATTGAAACTCAAAGATCGCAAGATTAAAACTCAAAGATCGCAAGATTGAAACTCAAAGATAGCAAGATTGAAACTCAAAGATCGCATGATTGAAACTCAAAGATCGCAAGATTGAAACACAACAATCGCAAGATTGATATTCAAAGATCACAAGATTGAAAATCAAAGATAGCAAGATTGAAACTCAAAGATCGCAAAATTGATACTCAAAGATCGCAAGATTAAAACTCAAAGATCGCAAGATTGAAACTTAAAGATGGCAAGATTGAAACTCAAAGATCGCAAGATTGAAACTCAAAGATCGCATGAATGAAAGTCAAAGATTACAAGTTTGAAACTCAAAGATCGCAAGATTGAAACTCAAAGATCGCAAGATTGAAACTCAAAGATGGCAAGATTGAAACTCAAAGATCGCAAAATTGAAACTCATAGATCGCAAGATTAAAACTCAAAGATCGCAAGATTGAACCTCAAAGATGGCAAGATTGAAACTCAAAGATCGCAAGATTGAAACTCAAAGATCGCAAGATTGAAACTCAAAGATCGCAAGATTGAATCTCAAAGATCGCAAGAATTAAACTCAAAGATCGCAAGATTGAAACTCAAAGATTGCAAGATTGAAACTCAAAGATCGCAAGATTGAGACTCAAAGATCGCAAAATTGAAACTCAAAGATGGCAAGATTGAAACTCGAAAATCACAAGACTGAAACTCAAAGATCGCAAGATTGATACAGAAAGTTCGCATGATTGAAATTAAAATATCTCAAGATTAAAACTCAAAGATCGAAAGATTAAAACTCAAAGATCGCAAGATTGAAACTCAAAGATCGCAAGAATTAAACTGAAAGATCGCAAGATTGAAACTCAAAGATTGGAGATTTAAACTTAAAAATCGCAAGATTGAAATTCAAAGATCACTAGATTGAAACTCAAAGATCGCAAGATTGAAACTCAAAGATGGCAAGATTGAAACTAAACAATCGCAAGCCTGAAACTCAAAGATCGCAAGATTGATACTCAAAGATCGCAATTTTGAAACTCAAAGATGGCAAAATTGAAACTCAAAGATCTCAAGATTGAAACTCAAAGATCGCAAGACTGAAACTCAAAGATCGCAAGATTGATACACAAAGATCGCATGATTGAAACTCAAATATCTCAAGATTGAAACTCAAAGATGGCAAGATTGAAACTCAAAGATCGCAAGATTGAGACTCAAAGATCGCAAGATTGAAACTCAAAGATCGCAAGAATTAAACTCAAAGATCGCAAGATTGAAACTCAAAGATTGCAAGATTGAAACTCAAAGATCGCAAGATTTAAACTCAAAGATCGCAAGATTGAAACTCAAAGATAGCAAGATTGAAACTCAAAGATCGCATGATTGAAACTTAAAGATCGCAAGATTGAAACTCAACATTTGCAAGATTGAAATTCAAAGATCACAAGATTGAAACTCAAAGATAGCAAGATAGAAACTCAAAGATCGCAAGATATATACTCAAAGATTGCAAGATTAAAACTCAAAGATCGCAAGATTGAAACTCAAAGATGGCAAGATTGAAAATCAAAGATCACAAGTTTGAAACTCAAAGATCGCAACATTGAAATTCAAAGATCGCAAGGTTGAAAATCAAAGATAGCAAGATTTAAACTCAAAGACCGCAAGATTGAAACTCAAAGATCGCATGAATGAAACTCAAAGATTACAAGTTTGAAACTCAAAGATCGCAAGATTAAAACTCAAAGATCGCATGATTGAAACTCAAAGATGGCAAGATTGAAATTCAAAGAACGCAAGATTAAAACTCAAAAATAGCAAGATTGAAACTCAAAGATTGCAAGATTGAAACTCAAAGATGGCAAGACTGAAACTCAAAGATCGCAATTTTGAAACTCATAAATGGCAAAATTGAAACTCAAAGATTGCATGATTGAAACTCAAAGATCGCAAGATTAAAACTCAAAGATCGCACGATTGAAATTCAAAGATCACAGGATTAAACTCAAAGATAGCAATATTAAAACTCAAAGATTGCAAGATTGAAACTCAAAGATCGCAAGATTAAAACTCAAAGATCGCAAGATTAAAACTCAAAGATGACAAGATTGAAACTTAAAGATCGCAAGATTGAAACTCAAAGATCGCAAGATCGAAACTCAAAGATCGAAAGATTGAAACTCAAAGATCGCAAGAATTAAACACAAAGATCGCAAGATTGAAACTCAAAGATTGCAAGATTTAAACTCAAAAATCGCAAGATTGAAATTCAAAGATCGCAAGATTGAAACTCAAAGATCGCAAGATTAAAACTCAAAGATGGCAAGATTGAAACTAAAAAATCGCAAGCTTGAAACTCAAAGATCTCAAGATTGATACACAAAGATCGCATAATTGAAACTCAAATATCTCAAGATTGAAACTCAAAGATCGCAAGATTGAAACTCAAAGATCGCAAGATTGAAACTCAAAGATCGCAATTTTAAAACTCAAAGATGGCAAGATTGAAACTCAAAGATCGCAAGACTGAAACTCAAAGATCGCAAGACAGAAACTCAAAGATCGCAAGATTGATACACAAAGATCGAATGATTGAAACTCAAATATCTCAAGATTGAAACTCAAAGATCGCAAGATTAAAACTCAAAGATCGCAAGATTGAAACTCAAAGATCGCATGAATGAAAGTCAAAGATTACAAGTTTGAAACTCAAAGATCGCAAGATTGAAACTCAAAGATCGCAAGATTGAAACTCAAAGATGGCAAGATTGAAACTCAAAGATCGCAAAATTGAAACTCATAGATCGCAAGATTAAAACTCAAAGATCGCAAGATTGAACCTCAAAGATGGCAAGATTGAAACTCAAAGATCGCAAGATTGAAACTCAAAGATCGCAAGATTGAAACTCAAAGATCGCAAGATTGAATCTCAAAGATCGCAAGAATTAAACTCAAAGATCGCAAGATTGAAACTCAAAGATTGCAAGATTGAAACTCGAAGATCGCAAGATTGAGACTCAAAGATCGCAAAATTGAAACTCAAAGATGGCAAGATTGAAACTCGAAAATCACAAGACTGAAACTCAAAGATCGCAAGATTGATACAGAAAGTTCGCATGATTGAAATTAAAATATCTCAAGATTAAAACTCAAAGATCGAAAGATTAAAACTCAAAGATCGCAAGATTGAAACTCAAAGATCGCAAGAATTAAACTGAAAGATCGCAAGATTTAAACTCAAAGTTTGCAATTTTGAAACTCAAAGATGGTAAAATTGAAATTAAAAGATCGCAAGATTGAAACTGAAGATCGCAAGACTGAAATTCAAAGATCGCAAGATTGATACACTAAGATCGCATGATTGAAACTCAAAGATCACAAGAATTAAACTGAAAGATCGCAAGATTGAAACTCAAAGATTGGAGATTTAAACTTAAAAATCGCAAGATTGAAATTCAAAGATCACTAGATTGAAACTCAAAGATCGCAAGATTGAAACTCAAAGATGGCAAGATTGAAACTAAACAATCGCAAGCCTGAAACTCAAAGATCGCAAGATTGATACTCAAAGATCGAAATTTTGAAACTCAAAGATGGCAAAATTGAAACTCAAAGATCTCAAGATTGAAACTCAAAGATCGCAAGACTGAAACTCAAAGATCGCAAGATTGATACACAAAGATCGCATGATTGAAACTCAAATATCTCAAGATTGAAACTCAAAGATGGCAAGATTGAAACTCAAAGATCGCAAGATTGAAACTCAAAGATCGCAAGATTGAAACTCAAAGACCGCAAGATTGAAACTCAAAGATCGCATGAATGAAACTCAAAGATTACAAGTTTGAAACTCAAAGATCGCAAGATTCAAACTCAAAGATCACATGATTGAAACTCAAAGATGGCAAGATTGAAATTCAAAGATCGCAAGATTAAAACTCAAAAATAGCAAGATTGAAACTCAAAGATTGCAAGATTGAAACTCAAAGATGGCAAGACTGAAACTCAAAGATCGCAATTTTGAAACTCATAAATGGCAAAATTGAAACTCAAAGATTGCATGATTGAAACTCAAAGATCGCAAGATTAAAACTCAAAGATCGCACGATTGAAATTCAAAGATCACAGGATTAAACTCAAAGATAGCAATATTAAAACTCAAAGATTGCAAGATTGAAACTCAAAGATCGCAAGATTAAAACTCAAAGATCGCAAGATTGAATTTCAAAGATGACAAGATTGAAACTTAAAGATCGCAAGATTGAAACTCAAAGATCGCAAGATCGAAACTCAAAGATCGAAAGATTGAAACTCAAAGATCGCAAGAATTAAACACAAAGATCGCAAGATTGAAACTCAAAGATTGCAAGATTTAAACTCAAAAATCGCAAGATTGAAATTCAAAGATCGCAAGATTGAAACTCAAAGATCGCAAGCTTAAAACTCAAGGATGGCAAGATTGAAACTAAAAAATCGCAAGCTTGAAACTCAAAGATCGCAAGATTGAATTTCAAAGATCGCAAGATTGAAACTCAACAATCGCAAGATTGAAATTCTAGGATCACAAGATTGAAACTCAAAGATCACAAGATTGAAACTCAAAGATCGCAAGATTAAAACTCAAAGATCGCAAGATTGAAACTCAAAGATAGCAAGATTGAAACTCAAAGATCGCAAGATTGAAACTCAAAGATCGCAAGATTGAAACTCAAAGATCGCAAGATTGAAACTCAAAGATCGCAAGATTGAAAATCAAAGATAGCAAGATTAAAACACAAAGATCGCAAGATTGAAACTCAAAGATTGCAAGATTTAAACTCAAAAATCGCAAGATTGAAATTCAAAGATCGCAAGATTGAAACTCAAAGATCGCAAGATTAAAACTCAAAGATGGCAAGATTGAAACTAAAAAATCGCAAGCTTGAAACTCAAAGATCTCAAGATTGATACACAAAGATCGCATAATTGAAACTCAAATATCTCAAGATTGAAACTCAAAGATCGCAAGATTGAAACTCAAAGATCGCAAGATTGAAACTCAAAGATCGCAATTTTAAAACTCAAAGATGGCAAGATTGAAACTCAAAGATCGCAAGACTGAAACTCAAAGATCGCAAGACTGAAACTCAAAGATCGCAAGATTGATACACAAAGATCGAATGATTAAAACTCAAATATCTCAAGATTGAAACTCAAAGATCGCAAGATTGATACTCAAAGATCGCAAAATTGAAACTCAAAGTTTGCAAGATTAAAACTCAAAGATAGCAAGATTAAAACTCAAAGATTGCAAGATTGAAACTCAAAGATCGCAAGATTAAAACTCAAAGATTGCAAGATTTAAACTCAAAGATAGCAAGATTAAAACTCAAAGATCGCAAGATTGAAACTCAAAGATCGCAAGATTAAAACTCAAAGATGGCAGGATTGAAACTAAACAATCGCAAGCCTGAAACTCAAAGATCGCAAGATTGATACACAAAGATCGCATAATTGAAACTCAAATATATCAAGATTGAAACTCAAAGATCGCAAGATTGAAACTCAAAGATCGCAATTTTGAAACTCAAAGATGGCAAAATTGAAACTAAAAGATCGCAAGATTGAAACTCAAAGATCGCAAGACTGAAACTCAAAGATCGCAAGATTGATACACAAAGATCGCATGATTGAAACTCAAATATCTCAAGATTGAAACTCAAAGATCGCAAGATTGATACTCAAAGATCGCAAGATTAAAACTCAAAGATAGCAAGATTAAAACTCAAAGATTGCAAGATTGAAACTTAAAGATCGCAAGATTAAAACTCAAAGATCGCAAGATTGAAACTCAAAGATGGCAAGATTGAAAATTAAAGATCGCAAGATTGAAACTCAAAGATCGCAAGATCGAAACTCAAAGATCGCAAGATTGAAACTCAAAGATCGCAAGAATGAAACTCAAAGATCGCAAGATTGAAACTCAAAGATTGCAAGATTTAAACTCAAAAATCGCAAGATTGAAATTCAAAGATCGCAAGATTGAAACTCAAAGATCGCAAGATTGAAACTCAAAGATGGCAGGATTGAAACTAAAAAATCGCAAGCCTGAAACTCAAAGATCGCAAGATAGATACACAAAGATCGCATAATAGAAACTTAAATATCTCAAGATTGAAACTCAAAGATCGCAAGATTGAAACTCAAAGATCGCAAGATTTAAACTCAAAGTTTGCAATTTTGAAACTCAAAGATGGCAAAATTGAAATTAAAAGATCGCAAGATTGAAACTGAAAGATCGCAAGACTGAAATTCAAAGATCGCAAGATTGATACACTAAGATCGCATGATTGAAACTCAAAGATCGCAAGATTGAAACTCAAAGATCGCAAGATTGAAACTCAAGATCGCAAGATTGAAACTCAAAGATCGCAAGATTGAAATTTCCCAGGAAAAATCAAAAGAAAAGGGAAAATCAAAATCCAAGTTTAAAATTTCAAAGATCCAAAGTTTAAAATGATGAAAACTCAAAAACGAAAGGGATTGAAACTCAAAAAATGAAAGATTTAAAAAAAAAAAACTAAAAGTTTCGCATGATTGAACCAAAGATCGAAAGTTTAAAAACCCTCAACAATCGCAAGATTGATATTAAAAAGTTTAACAAGATTAAACCCTCAAAGATCGCAAAAATTGATACTCAAAGATCGCAAGATTAAAACTCAAAGATCGCAAGATTTGAAACTCAAAGACCCAAGTTTGGGAAAACTAAAAAGATCCAAGTTTGAAACTCAAAGATGCAAAATTAAATTCAAAGTTCGAAAGGGTTTGGGAAACTCAAAGATAGCAAAAATTAAAACTAAATAGATGGGAAAAATTAAAAACTAAAAGATCGCAAGATTGAACCCAAAGATGGCAAAATTAAAAACTCAAATATTCAAGATTAAAAACTCAAAGATCGCAAGTTTGGGATACTCAAAGATCCCCAAGATTAAAACTAAAGGGGGGAATAGAAAATTTTAAAAACTCAAAGAGAAATTTTTAAAATTAAAAGATCGCAAGATTAAAACTAAAAGATCGCAAAAAAACTCAAAGATTGCAAAAAATTTTAACCCCCCAAAAATCGCAAGATTGAAATTAAAAGCCCGCAAGATTAAACACTCAAAGATCGCAAGTTTAAAAATAAAAGATGGGGGGATGAAACAAAAAAAAGGGCAAGCCGGGAAACCCAAAAAGATCGCAAGATTGATACAAAAAGATCCAAAATTTGAAACTCAAATTATAAAAGTTTAAAAACTCAAAGATCCCCAAGTTTTAAAAAACCAAAAGATCGAAATTTTAAAACCCTCAAAAAAGGGAAAAAAATTGAAACTAAAAGGGATCGCAAGATTAAAACCCAAAAGTTTCGAAAATAAAAACCAAAAAATCGAAAGAAGGGTTTACACAAAAAATTGCAATGATTAAAACTAAAATATCTCAAGAATTAAAAACTCAAAGATCCCCAAGATTGATACTCAAAGTTCGCAAGTTTAAAAATCAAGTTTAGCAAGTTTTAAAAATCAATGATAGCAAGATTTAAATTTAAAAGGATCGCAAGAGGGGAAACCCAAAAAAGATTGGAGATTTAAATTTTAAAAATCCCCAAGTTTTAAAAAATTTTCAAAGTTAAACTAAAATTGGGAAATCAAAGATCGCAAGATTGAAACTAAAAAGATGGCAAGATTGAAACAAAAAAAATCGCAAGCCGGGAAACTCAAGATCCAAGATTGTTTACCCCAAAGTTCGAAAATTTTGAAACTCAAAAAAATCGCAAGTTTGGGAAACTCAAAGATCGCAAGAATTAAAACTCAAAGATCGCAAGTTTTAAAATCAAAGATTGAAAATTTTAAAAACTAAAAAAATCGCAAGTTGACATTCAAAGATCCCCAAGATTGAAACTAAAAGTCCCCAAGATTGAAATCAAAGATGGCAGGATTGAAACAAAAAAATTTTCGCAAGCCTAAAATCAAAGATCGCAAGATAATACACAAAATCCCCAAAATAAAAAATTTTTAAATATCTAAAGGGTTTGGAAACTCAAAATCGCAAGATTGAAACTCAAAGATCCCCAAGTTTTAAAAACTAAAATTTTTTGAAATTTTTTGAAACTAAAAAGATGGCAAAATTGAAATTAAAAGTTTCGAAGTTTTGAAACTGAAAAAACGCAAGACTGAAACTAAAAGATCGCAAGATTGATACACTAAGATCGCTTTATTGAACTCAAAGATCGAAAGATTGAAATCAAAGATCCCCAAAGTTTGGAAACCCCAAAGTCGCAAGATTGAAACTCAAAGATCGCAAGATTAAAACCCCAAAGTCGCAAATTGAAACTAAAAAGATGCAAGATTGAAATTCAACAATCGCAAGATTGAAATTCTGGGGATCACAAGATTAAAAATTTCAAAGATCACAAGATTGAAACTCAAAGATCGAAAAGTTTGAAACTCAAAGATCGAAAGATTGAAACTCAAAGATAGCAAGATTTGAAACTAAAGATCGCTTTGTTTGGGAAACTCAAAGATGGGAAAGATTGAAAACCAAAATCCCCAAGATTGTTTTTCCCAAAGATCAAAAAGATTGAAACTAAAAGATGCAAGATTGATACTCAAAGATCGCAAGTTTTTAAAACCCCAAAAGACCCGGCAAGTTTTGAAACTCAAAGATCGCAAGATTGAAAATCAAAGATAAAATTTTTTGGGGGAAACTCAAAGATCGCAAGATTAAAAATTAAAAGGATGCAAGGTTGAAACTAAAAAGAAGCAAGTTTAAAAAACCCCAAAGATCGCAAGATTAAAACTAAAAGATCCCCAGGAAATGAAAACTCAAAAAATTTCCCAAGTTTGAAACTCAAAGATCGCAAAAATTGAAATAAAAGATCGCAAGATTGAAACTAAAAGATGGCAAAAGATTGAAACTAAAAAGATCGCAAAATTGAAACTCATAGTTTGGGGGAAGTTTAAAAACTAAAAGATCGCAAGTTTAAACCTCAAAAAGGCAAAATTGAAACTCAAAGACGCAAGTTTTAAAAACTCAAAGATCGAAAGGCCCTAAAACCCCAAAGATCGCAAGTTTGATACACAAAGATCGCATGATTGAAACTAAAAAAAACTCAAAAATTGAAAAAAAAAAGGCCCGCAAGATTAATACTCAAAGATCGCAAAATTGTAAATCAAAAGTTTCAAAAAAAATTAAAACTTAAAGATTGAAAGATTAAAACCCAAAGCCCCGAAAGGGTTTTAAAACCAAAGATTGGCAAGTTTTTTAAACTAAAAAATTCGAAAGATTAAAATTAAAAAGATCGAAAGTTTGAAACTAAAAGATCGCAAGTTTAAAAACTCAAAGATGGAGGTTTTGAAACTAAAAAATCGCAAGCCTAAAAACCCCAAAGATCGAATTTTTGATAAAAAAAGATCGCATATTAAAACTCAAATATATCAAGATTGAAACTAAAAGATCGAAAAGTTTGAAACTAAAAAGTTTCGCAATTTTAAAAAACTAAAGATGGAAAAATTTTGAAACCCAAAGATCGCAAGTTTTAAAACTCAAAGATCGCAAGACTGAAACTCAAAAAATCGCAAGATTGATACAAAAAGGACCGCATGATTGAAACTAAAAATATTAAAGTTTTGAAAAAAAAGGGGATCGCAAGTTTGATACTAAAAGGGATCCCCAAGATTAAAATCAAAGATAGAAAGATTAAAACTAAAAGATTGCAAGTTTGGGAAACTAAAAGATCGAAGTTTAAAACTCAAAGATCGAAGGATTGAAATCAAAGATGGCAAAAATTGAATTTTAAAAAGATCGCAAGATTGAAACTCAAAAAAGAAAGACGAAACTTAAAGATCGCAAGATTAAAAACTAAAAGATCGCAAGTTTTGAAACTAAAAGATAGCAAAAATTTAAACTAAAGATCGCAAGATTAAAAACTCAAAGATTGGGGATTTAAATTTAAAAAAAAATTCGAAAGATTAAAAATTAAAAGATCATTTAGATTGAAACTAAAAAGATCGCAAGATTAAAACTCAAAAAATTGGCAAGATTAAAACTAAAAAAATCGAAAAAGCCTGAAACCAAAGTTTCGCAAGTTTGATACTAAAGATCGAATTTTTGAAACTAAAAGTGGAAAAAATTAAAAACAAAAAGATCCAAGATTGAAACCCAAACATTGAAAATTTGGGAAACTCAAAGAAAGCAAATTGAAACTAAAAGTCGAAAGATATATACTCAAAGATTGCAAAAATTTAAAAATTTCAAAGATCGCAAGATTGAAATAAAAAGTTTGGCAAGATTAAAAATAAAAAGATCACAATTTTGAAACTCAAAATGCAACTTGAAATTCAAGATCGAAAGGGTTAAAAACCCAAAGTTGAAGATTGAAACTCAAAGACCGAAAGATTGAAACTAAAAAGATGCATAAAAGAAACTCAAAGATTAAAGTTTAAAAACTCAAAGATCGCAAGTTTAAAAAACTAAAAGGGAACCCGAAATGTTTTGAAACTAAAAGTTTGGCAAGATTAAAATTCAAAGATCCCCAAATTTAAAAAATTTAAAAAATAGCAAGATTGAAACCAAAGTTTGGGAAAAAGTTTGAAATCAAAGAGGGAAAGACTAAAATCAAAGATCCCCAATTTTTAAAAACTCAAAAAAGGGAAAAATTGAAACTAAAAGATTGCATGATTGAAAACTCAAAGATCGCAAATTAAAAAAACCAAAGACCCGCACGATTGAAATTAAAAGATCACGGGTTTAAAACTAAATAGATAGCAATTTTAAAAACTCAAAGTTTGAAAGTTTTGAAACTCCAAGATCGAAAAAAAAAAAAAAATTAAAAAAAAAAAAAAACTCAAAGATCGAAAAATTTTTAAAACTCAAAGATCGCATAAATTTGTAACTAAAAAATTTAAACAAGTTTGAAACCAAAGATCCCCAAGATTGAAACTAAAAGATCGCAAGATTGAAACTAAAAGTTGGCAAGTTTTAAACTCAAAGATCGAAAATTTTGAAACTCAAAGGGAAAAAAATGGCAAAATTGAAATTAAAAGATGGCAAAAAAATTGAAAAACTAAAAAACGCAAGACTGAAACTCAAAAAATCGCAAGATTGATACACAAATCGCATGATTGAAACTAAAAATCCAAGTTTAAAAACCCAAAAAGATCAAAGATTGAAACTAAAAAGATCGCAAATTGAAACTCAAAAAGTTTCCAAAGTTTAAATTAAAATTTAAAAAAGCAGATTGAAACTTCAAAGATCGCCAAGATTGAAATTTTAAAAAAAAATCGCAAGTTTAAAATTTAAAAGGATCCAAGATTGAAACTCAAAAAACCCAAAAGGGATTAAAATAAAAGATGGAAAGATTGAAATTTAAAAAATCGAAAATTTAAAAATAAAAGATCCAAGATTAAAACCCAAAAAGATCGCATAATTGAAACTCAAAATAAAGATTGAAACTCAAAAATGCAAGATTGAAAAAAAGACCCAAAAATTTTGAAACTAAAAGGATCCCCAAAATTAAAAACTAAAAGATCGCAAGATTGAACTAAAAGGGAATCGCAAAATTAAAACTCAAAGATCGCAAGATTGAAACCAAAGACCAAAGATTAAAAACTCAAAATCCAAGTTTAAAACTCAAAGATCGCAAGATTGAAATTCAAAGTTTCGAAGGGTTAAAACTCAAAGTGCAAGTTTAAAACTCAAAGTTTGCAAGATTGAAACTCAAAGATCGCAAAATTAAACTCAAAAAATTAACCAATTTTGGGGAAAACTAAAGATCGCAAGATTGAAACTCAAAGATCGCAAGTTTGAAAAAAATGGCAAGTTTGAAACTCAAAGATCGAAAAATTGAAACTCAAATGGAAGTTTTAAACTCAAAGACCCGCAAGTTTAAAACCCAAAGTTTGGGAAAAATTAACTCAAAAAAATTCGCAAGATTAAAATCAAAAAACGCAAGATTGAAACAAAAAGATGGCAAGTTTAAAAATTTTAAAAAAATGGGCTGTGAAACTAAAAACCCAAAGTTTAAATACTCAAAGATCGAAAAATTTTAAAACTCAAAGATGGAAAAAATTGAAACTCAAAGTTCAAGTTTTAAAACTCAAAAGTTTGAAAGTTTAAAAAATTTAAAGTTTGCAAGATTGAAACTCAAAAAAACGCAAGATAAAAAACGTAAAACCAAAATGCAAATTGAAATTTCAAAGATGGAAAATTTTTAAAATCAAAGAAAAAGGAAAATGAAACTTAAAAAAATCGAAAGGGTTAAAAAATAAAAATAGAATTGAAAAAGGGAAAGATAAACCCAAAGATCGCATAATTTAAAAATCAAATATTCAATTGAAACTCAAAAAATGGGAAAATTTAAAAAAACTAAAAAGATCGAATTTTGAAACTCAAAGAGGAAAAAATTGAAATAAAAATTTTCGCAAGTTTAAAACTCAAAAAAAAATTGCCCCAAAAGGACTTGGAAAACTCAAAGATGGCAAAAAAAACCAAAAAATCGCTTTTAAAATAAAATAAAAAATTAAAACTAAAGGATTGGAAACTAAAAAGATCGCAGTTTGAAATAAAAGGGAACCCAAAAGTTTAAAAACTCAAAGATGGGAAAATTTTAAAAACTCAAAGATTGCAAAAATTAAAACCAAAGATCGAAAGATTAAAACCAAAGATCGCAAGATTGAAACTCAAAGAGGGCAAAAAATTGAAAATTAAAGATCGCAAGATTGAAACTCAAAGATCGCAAGATCAAAAATTTAAAGATCAAAAGGATTGAAACTCAAAAAATCGCAAAAATTTAAACCAAAAAATGCAAGATTGAAACCCCAAGTTTGAAAATTTTAAACTCAAAATCCAAGATTAAAATTCAAAAAAAATCGCAAAAATTGGGAAATAAAAGATCGCAAGATTAAAACTCAAAGATGGCAAGTTTAAAAAAAAAAATTTTGGCAAGTTAAAAATCAAAGACCGCAAGATTAAAAAAAACAAAAAAATCCCAAGATTAAAACTCAAAAAAGGGGGCAAGTTTAAATAAAAGATCCCCAAGATTGAAATCAAAGATCGCCCAAAGAATTGAAATCAAAGTTTCGAAAGGGATAAAACTCAAAGATCCCAAGAAGAAACTCAAAGATCGAAAGTTTGAAACTCAAAAAAATCCCAAGATTAAAACTCAAAGATGGGCAAGATTGAACCCCAAAAAAATCGTTTAAAATTAAAACTCAAAGATGCAAGATTAAAACTCAAAATTTGCAAGATTGAAAAAAAAGATCCAAGAAAAAAAACTCAAAGTTTTCAAGATTTAAATCAAAGATGAAAAGATTAAAACTCAAAGATCGAAGATTGAAACTCAAAGATGCAAAATTAAACTCAAAATGGCAGGATTGAAACAAAAATCGAAAAATTTAAAACTCAAAATCGCAAAAATTGATATACAAAGATCAAAATTAAAAACTAAAATATACAAGATTGAAACTCAAAGATCGAAAAATTGAACTCAAAGATCGAAAATTTTAAAACTCAAAGAGGTTGCAAAAGAAAAATTGAAACTCAAAGTTTGGCAAGTTTAAAACTCAAAAGACCAAAAAGTTTTGGAAACTCAAAATCTCAAGATTGAAATTTCAAAGTTTACAAATTTAAACTCAAAAGATCGCAAGTTTTAAAACTCAAAGATGCAAAAATTAAAAACTCAAAAAAGCAAATTGAAATTTAAAAAATTTGCAAGATTAAAACTAAAAGGGATGGGCAAGTTAAAAATTCAAAGATGGCAAGATAAAATTAAAAGATCGAAAAATTGAAACCCCAAAAGATGGCAAAAATGAAACTCAAAAATCCAAAAATTGAAACTAAAAGATCGCAAAAATTTAAACCCAAAAGTTCGAAAGGATTGAATTAAAAAGACCGAAAAAAAAACCCAAAGGAAAAACGGACCCAAAGAAAAAACCAAAGGACCAAAGAAAACCAAAAGAGGCCGGGAAAAACCAAAAAGGGAACCGAAAACCAACAGACCAAAGAAGAACGGACCGAATGAAAAAAAACCAGAAAAACCAAAGGACCAAAGGAAAAACCTGAAGTTTAAATAAAAGGACCCTTTTGAAATAAAAATTTAAAAAATTTAAAATTTTAAGTCGCAATTTTTAAAATTTTTCCAATTTTGCCGATCCAAATTTTTTTTTTGATTTTTTGTTTTTAATTTTTAAATATCGAAGTTTAAATTTTCGACCCTTAAAACTAAAATCGCGTTTTTAAAATTTAAAAGTCGGAAATTAAAATTTCAAAATCGATTTTGGGAAAAAAAATCGCAAATTTTTAAAATTTAAAACTTGCGATTTTTTGGGTTTAAAAATTCCTGTCACGGAGTTTAAAAATCGCAAAATTTTAAAATTTAAAAATCAAAAATTTTTTAAAAAATAAAAATTTGCGATTTTTTTGAGTTTAAATTTTAAAAATCAAAAGTTTAAAAATCTTGGGATTTTAAAAGTGTTTAAATTTTTTCGATCGAGTTTAAAAATTTTCGATCGGGGTTTGATTTTCGATCGATTTTTTAAAATCGGGGCGATTTAAATTTAAAATCTTGCAAAACCCAAATTTTTCCAAATCGCGTTTTTAAAATTTTAAACCCGGGTTAAAACTGTTGAAGAAAAAATTTTTAAAATCGAATTTTTTAAATTTTGACCCTTTGATTTAAAAATTCTTGGAAAAAAAAAATTTTTAAAATTTAAAATGCGTTTTTGGGAAAAAAAATCGGGGCGATTTTTAAAATTTCCCAAATTTGGGAAATCTTTAAAAGAAAAAAATTTTCGATCGAAGTTTCCAAAAGGGGAAAAATTTTTAAAATTTCAAAAGGATCGAAGTTAAAATCTTGCGATTTTTAAAATTTAAAAATCGCGTTTTTGTTTTAAAAAAACCCTTGATAAAAAAATTTAGTTTAAATAAAATGCGATTTTTGACCCAAAATTTGGGAATCTTAAGTTTGGGGGGCTTGGCGTTTTTTTAAAAAAAGTTTCAATTTAAACTTTGAATTTTTTAAAAATTTTCGTTTTTGAAGTTTAAACTAAAAATCCAAAAATTTAAAAATTTTGGATTTTTGGAAGTTTAAATCGTTGAAAATTTTGGGATAAAAAAATCGCATTTTGAAAAAATTTAAAAATTTCCTTCGATCGAAGAAAAAAATCTTCGAATTTTAAAATTTCGATCTTGCCGTTTCCTTTAAAATTTAAAAACCCGGCGGAAAATTTTTAATTTTTCCAATTTCCAAAATTCCCCATGATTTAAAATTTCGTTTCTTTGAAGTTTTTAAAATCGCGTTTCTTTGAAGTTAAATTTTCCAATTTTGAGTTAAACTTAAAAATCTTTGAATTTTTAAATCGGGGAAATTTAAATTTAAAAAAATTTGCGTTTTTGGAATAAAATCGCGTTTCTTTGAGTTTAAAAATCGAAATTTTTAAAAATTTCAAAATGCGGATTTTTTGTGATTTTAAACTTAAAAATTTAAGTTTTAAAGTCGCGTTTTGATTTTAAAAATCGCGATTTTTTTTAAAATTTTTCCCAAAATTCTTTAAAGTTTAAAATTTCGATCGGAAGAAAAAAACTTCGATCGAAGTTTAAATCGGATCCTTTAAATTTTAAAAACCCTTGAAAAAAAGTTTTCCAAATGCAAAATTTTTGTAAAATTAAATTTTCGATCGAGTTTAAAAGGTTGCAAATTTTTTAAGTTTAAACTAAAAATCGAAGTTTTAATTTCAAAAATTTTGTTTTTAAAACTTCCCCAATTTTTTTGAAAAAAAAATTGGCGAAAATTTTGACCATTAAACTAAAATTCTTTTAAATGCCCAAATTGCCGATCGTTTTTAAAAATTTTTCGACCCAAAGATTAAATTTCGATCGAATTTTTCCCGATCCCCGTTTTTAAAAATTTAAAATCGCGATTTTTAAGTTTTATTTGCCACAAAATTTTAAAAAAATCGGCGATCAAAATGAAGTTTAAATTCTTGGACCCAAAGTTTAATTTTAAAAATTTTGATTGAAAATTTTAAAAATTTTTGAAGTTAAACCCGTGGGAAAAATTTTTAAATTCAATTTTGCCGATCGAGTTTTTAAACTTGCAAAATTTAAAAATTTAAACAATGGAAAATTTTGATTTAAAATTTTTTGGGCCAAAATTTGAAGTTTCAAAGGATCGAAAAAATTTTAAAAGGTTCAAAAAGATTTAAAAATCGCAACATTAAATTTAAAAATCCCCAAAATTTTTGGAAAATTTTTAAATTTTCGATCTTTGGGAAATTAAAAATTAACTTTAAAATTTCAAAATGCGATTTAAAATTTAAAAATCGCAAAAATTTTAAAAAACCCTTGAAATCTTTGAAGAAAAACCTGTGACTTTAAATTTAAATTTTCGCAGATTTTAAACCTTGGAAAAATTTAAAATTTCAAAAGGGAAAATTTGGGGAAAAAAATTTTCCAATTTGCCAAAATCGAAGGTTTTAAAAATTCCCCGGATTTTTAGACCAGCGGACCGAGGCCAACGGGCCAACACAACGGCCAAAGGAAGACGGCCGACAAAGTTTTTCCAAACGGTAATTTTTCCGGGCACTACGACGGGAGGCCAAAGGCCGATCTTTTTCAATCTTGCATTTTTGGGGTTATCAACCTTGCGATCTTTAAATTTCCCAATTTCCCAATCTTTGAGTTTAAAACTTGGATCTTTTAATTTTCAATTTTGCCATTTTTGTTTTTTAAAATTTATCTTTGATTTTAACTTGCAATTTGAGTTTTAATCTTGCGATCTTTGAGTTTAAAATTTGGGCTTTTTTTTTTTTTTTTTTTTACCCCTTTTTTGGGTTTTTAAACTTGGATTTTTAATTTCAATTTTGAAATTTTGAGTTTTATCTTGCGTCTTTTTTTTTCAATCTTGCGATTTTTGAATTTCATTTTGCTTTTTTTGGGATTTTTAAATCTTGCAACTTTGAGTTTCAATCTTGCATCTTTGATTTAAAAATTTCTTGGATTTTTAATTTCAATCTTGCGAACTTTGGGTTTTTCCATCTTGCGATCTTTGAGGTTTTTTTTTTTCGAATTTTTTTTTCAATTTTGCCATCTTTATTTTCCCAATTTTGCGACCCTTTGGGATTTTTAAGCCTTGGGACTTTGATTTAAAATTTTCTTGCAATCTTTGATTTTTAATCTTGCAATTTTTTGAGTTTCAATCTTGGATTTTTGATTTTTTTTTTCTTGCGATTTTTGGGTTTTTAAATCTTGCATCTTTGAGTTTAAATTTTGCGATTTTTTATTTTCCCAATTCTTGCATCTTTGATTTTTCTTTTTTTGATCTTTAAATTTAAAAATTTCGATCTTTGAGTTTAAATCTTGGGGATCTTTGGGGTTTTTTTCCAAATTTTCTTGCGATTTTTGATTTTTTAATTTTGGGAATTTTTGATTTTCCCAATAAAATCCCGTTTCTTTGGGTTTCAATCTTGCGACCCTTTGGGTTTTCATTTTGCGTTTTTTTAATTTTAAATCTTCCATTTTTGGGTTTTTTAATTCTTGCGATTTTTGATTTTTAATTTTGGGAATTTTAAATTTCAATCTTTAAAAATTTTTAAATTTTTCTTTTTGGGAATTTTTGAGTTTCAAACTTGCGATTTTAGGTTTTTAATTTTTGCGATTTTTTATTTTTAATCTTGCGTCCTTTGAGTTTAATTTTGGGGCGATTTTTTAATTTCAATTTTCCCATCTTTAAGTTTAAAATTTGAATCTTTGAGTTTAAATCTTGCGTTTTTGATTTTTAATTCTTGCGATTTTTTGATTTTTAAAATCTTGAATTTTTTTTTTAAATTTCATCTTTTTTTTTTTAAATTTTGCGATTTTTGAGTTTAAATTTTGCGTTTTTTTAGTTTCAATCTTCCCATCTTTGAGTTTCAATCTTGGATTTTGATTTTTAAAATCTTGCAAATCTTTGTTTTTAAATCTTGCGATTTTAATTTAAAAATCTTGCAATCTTTGAGTTTAAATCTTGCGTTTTTTTGGATTTTTAATTTTCCCATCTTTGAGTTTAAAAATTGCGATTTTGATTTTTCAATTTTGCGATCTTTGATTTTCCAATCTTGCGATCTTTAATTTTTTAAATTTTGGGAATTTTGATTTTCAATTTGCGTTTCCTTTGTTTTAATCTTGGATCTTTTTTTTTTAAACCTTGGCAATTTTTATTTTTTCATCTTCCCATCTTTGATTTTTTAAATTCTTGCGATTTTTTTTTGGGAAGGTTTTTTCAATTTGGGCGATTTTTGGGAATTTCAATCTTGGTTTTTTAAAATTAAAAACTTCCCATTTTTTGGTTCAATCTTGCGATCTTTGATTTTTAATTTTTTGCGATTTTGAGTTTAAAACTTGCGATTTTTGTTTTTTCCCAATTTTCCCATCTTTGAGTTTAAAAATTTGCGATCTTTGGTTTAAATTTTCCCTTTTTTTGGGAGGTTTAATCTTGCTTTCTTTGATTTTTAATTTTGGGATTTTTGAGTTTCAACCCTTGACCTTTGGGTTTTTTAATCTTGCATCTTTGAGTTTCCTGGATTTTTAATTTAAAATTTTCCCATCTTTGATTTTAAAAATTTGCAATTTTTGAGTTTCAATCTTCCCAATCTTTGATTTTTAATTTTCCCACCCTTTGAGTTTTCAAAAATTCCCAAACTTTGGTTTTAAATCTTGCATCTTTGAGTTTAATTTTGGGAATTTTGATTTTTAATCTTGCCATTTTTGATTTTAATTTTGCGATTTTGGTTTTTTAAATTTTGGGAAATCTTTAAATTTTTTTTCTGCGATCTTTGAGTTTCAATCTTCCCAATCTTTTGATTTTTTAATCTTGCGATTTTTTGGTTTTTAATTTTTTTTGCGATTTTTGATTTTTAATCTTGCAATCTTTGAGTTTAAATTTTGGGCAATCTTTGATTTTTAAAATTTGCCTCTTTGAGTTTTTTTTTGGATTTTTAAATTTTAAATCTTCCCAATCTTTGAGTTTCAATTTTGGGGAATCTTTGATTTTCCCAATCTTCCTTTTTTAAGTTTTAATCTTGCGATTTTGAGTTTTTAAATTTTTTGGCCAACTTTTGAGTTTAAATTTTTGCGATCTTTGAGTTTCAATCTTGCACTTTGATTTTAAATTTTGGCGATCTTAAATTTAAATTTTGCGATCTTTGAGTTTAAAACTTGGATTTTTGATTTTAATTTTTTCCCCATCTTTGATTTTTCAATTTTAAAAACTTTGAGTTTAATCTTGAATTTTTTTGAGTTTAAATTTCCCGATTTTTAGTTTCCCAATCTTGCACTTTGATTTTTCAATTTTTGGATCTTTGGGTTTTTTCAATTTTGGCAATTTCTTTTTAATTTCCCAATTTTTCCCCATTTTTGAGTTTAAAAATTTATATCTTTGATTTTAAATCTTGCGATTTTTGGGTTTTTCAATCTTGCGATCTTTAAATTTTTAATTTTGGAAATATTTTAATTTCTTTTAGGGAAAACTTTGTGTAATCAATCTTGCGATCTTTGATTTTTACCTTGGGATTTTTTAGTTTAAATTTCTTGCCATCTTTGAGTTTAAATTTTGCAATTTTTTGGAGTTTTAATCTTGCATTTTTTAAATTTTAATTCTTGGTCTTTGATTTCAATCTTGCAATCTTTGAGTTTAAATTTCTTGGGATTTTTAGTTTAATTCTTGCGTTTTTTTGGGTTTTTTAATTTTTGCGATCTTTGAGTTTAAATTTTCCCGATTTTGAGTTTCAATTTTGGGCTTTTCTTTGAGTTTTTTTTTGGGATTTTTTGTTTTCCCAAAATTGCGATTTTTGGGTTTTTAAAATCTTGGATCTTTGGGGTTTTTTTTCCAAAATTTCTTGCGATTTTTTGGGGTTTTATCTTTTAATTTTGAGTTTCAATAAAGCGATCTTTGGTTCAATTTTGGGCGATTTTTGATTTAAATTTTGCGATTTTTATTTCAATCTTCCCATCTTTGGTTTAAAAATTTGCGATCTTTGTTTTTTAAGCTTCCCATCTTTGAGTTTAATCTTGCAAACTTTGATTTTTAATTTCTTGAGATTTTTTAATTTCAACATGCAAATTTTTTGGGTTTTCAATTTTTGCGATTTTTGGGCTTTTTATTTTTGGTTTAATTTTTTCGATTTTTTTTAATTTTGCCATCTTTGGTTTTTTTTTTGGGAATTTTTGTTTTTTAAATTTTCAAATTTAAATTTCAATCTTGCGATCTTTGATTTAAAATTTTTTTAAAAATTTTTGGGTTTTTTCAATCTTTTGGATCTTTTGGATTTTTTTCCCTTGCTTTTTTTATTTTTAAATCTTGCATCTTTGAGTTTAAATTTTCCCGATCTTTGATTTTCAATCTTTTCATTTTTAAATTTCAATTTTGGTTTTTTAATTTAATCTTGCAACTTTGAGTTTCAATCTTGGGTTTCTTTGATTTTTAATTCTTCGTTTCCTTTAATTTCAATCTTGCGATTTTGGGATTTTTAATCTTGCGATCTTTGGTTTCAATTTTTTGCGCCCTTTTAATTTTCAATTTTCCCATCTTGGGGTTTCAATTTGGGCGATCTTTGATTTTTTAATCTTGGTTTTCTTTGAGTTTCAATCTTGCAATTTTGGGAGTTTTAACTTGCACCCTTTGGGTTTTAATTTTTAAAAACTTTGAGTTTTTCAATTTCTTAAAGATATTTGAGTTTAAATCATGCGATCTTTGTGTATCAATCTTGCGATCTTTGAGTTTCAGTCTTGCGATGTTTTGGATTTTCAATCTTGCGATTTTTAATTTAAATTTTTGGGAAATCTTTGATTTTTCCAAAATTATTTTTTGAGTTTAAATCTTGCGACTTTGATTTTAAAATTTTGGGCGATCTTTGATTTTCCCAATCGGGAATATTTTTGATTTCCCCAATTATCGTTTTCTTTGTGTATCATCTTGCAAACTTTGAGTTTCAGCTTGCGTTTTTTTAGTTTTCAACCCTTTGCCATTTTTTGATTTTTAAATCTTGCGATCTTTGAGTTTAAAATTTGGTTTTAAATTTAAATTCTCCCAATTTTAAGTTTAAATCTTGAAAACTTTGATTTTTAAATTTGCAATTTTTGGGTTTTAAATTTCCTTTGGATTTTTTAAATTTTTTAATCTTGGGGATCTTTGATTTTTAATTTTGCAATCTTTGAGTTTCAATCTTAAAAAATTTTTTAAATTTCAATTTTGCCATCTTTTGGTTTAAAAATTTGCGATCTTTGTTTTTTAACCCTTTGATCTTTGGGGTTTAATTTTTGCATCTTTGATTTTTTAATCTTCCTTTTTTTGGGTTTTTTAATCTTGCGATCTTTGAGTTTTAAAATTTTGGGGAATTTTTTATTTTCCAAATTTTTGGGGATATTTTTGGAGTTTCAATCTTGCAATTTTTTTGGTTTTAAAATTCTTTTTTTGGCGATTTTTGAGTTTAAAATTTTTTCTTTTTTTCATTTTTTTATTTTTCCTTTCTTCCCATTTTTGGGAGTTTTAATCTTCCCAATCTTTAAGTTTAATTTTGGCGATTTTTAAATTTCAATCTTCCCGATTTTTGGGGTTTTAATTTTGCAATCTTTAAATTTTAAATCTTGCGACCCTTTGAGTTTAATTTCTTGCGATCTTTGAGTTTTAATTTTGGGTTTTTTTTAAAATTTCAATCTTGCAAACTTGGTTAAATCTTGCGATCTTTAAGTTTTCAATTTCTTAAATCCCTTTTGATTTTAAATTTTTGCGATTTTTGGATTTTTAAAATCTTGGATTTTAAATTTCAATCTTGCAATCTTTGATTTTTAATTTTGGGCATTTTTTGAGTTTTTTAATTTTTGCGTTTTTTTTTTTTGATTTTTTAATTTTATTGCGATCTTTTTTATCAATTTTGCAACTTTGATTTTCAATCTTGTATTTTGAGTTTCAATTTTGGGGATTTTTGGGGAAACCCAATTTTGCGATCTTTGAGTTTAAATTTGGATTTTTGAGTTTCAATCTTGGATCTTTTAATTTTCAATTTTTTCCTTTCTTTGATTTAAAAATTTTCCCGATTTTTTGAGTTTAAAATCTTGCGATCTTTGTTTTTCCCTTTCTTGCATTTTTGATTTCAATCTTGGATTTTTGAGTTTCAATTTTTGCGATCTTTGTGTTTTATTCTTTGGGAATCTTGAAATTTGGGGCTTTTGTTTTTGGTTTTTTTTAGTTTCAATCTTCCCATCTTTGATTTTTTAATCTTGCGATCTTTGATTTTTTCAATCTTCATCAATTTAATTTTCAATTTTTGGAAATTTTTTGATTTAAAATTTCTTAAAAATTTTGAGTTTCAATTTTGCGACCTTGATTTTAAATTTCTTGGATTTTTAGTTTCCATGCGTCTTTGGTTTTTATCTTGCGATCTTTGGTTTAAACTTGCGATTTTTTAGTTTTTTCTTGCCATCTTGAGTTTCAATCTTGCGATTTTTTGATTTTTAATTTTGGGCAATTTCTTTGGGTTTTTTCAATTTTGAAAATTTTTGGGTTTTTAATTTTGCACCCTTTGAGTTTAATTTTTGGATCTTTAAATTTCAATCTTGCGATCTTTGAGTTTCGATTTTTCCGTTTCTTTGAGTTTCAACTTGCAAATCTTTAATTTTCAATTTTGCCATTTTTGATTTTTCAATCTTGCGATTTTTGGGTTTTTTTAATTTTGATCTTTGAGTTTCAATCTTGAAATTTCTTTGATTTTTAATCTTCCCATTTTAAAGTTTTAATCTTCCCAAATTTTTTGGTTAAAATTTGGGAATCTTTATTTTTAAATTCTTGGATTTTGAGTTTCAATCTTGCAATTTTTGGGTTTTTTAACCCTTGCTTTTCTTTGAGTTTTTTTTTGGATTTTTTTTTTTTCCAATCTTCCCATCTTTGATTTTTAAAATTTGCAATCTTTAATTTCAATCGGGCTCTTTAAATTTTCCCAATTTTCCCATTTTTGGGGTTTAAATTTGCTTTTTTTGGGTTTTAAAATTTTCCCATCTTTGATTTTTAATTTCTTGCAATTTTTGGGTTTTTCAATTTTCCCATTTTAAATTTATTTTGCGTTTTTAAATTTAATTTGGGGAAAATTTTAAAATTTTTTAATCTTTAGTTTAAATTCTTGCGATCTTTGATTTTTAATTTTGCGATCTTTAAATTTTCAATCTTGCAATCTTTGATTTTAATTGCATCTTTAAATTTTAAATTTGCGTTTTTTGAGTTTAAAATTTTGGATCTTTTGATTTTAAATCTTCCCATCTTTGATTTTTTAAATTTTGGATTTTTGATTTTTAATCTTGCCTTTGGAATACCCTTGCGATCTTTGAGTTTAAATCTTGCAATTCTTTGAGTTTAAATCTTTGGGACCCCTTTTAAATTTCAATTTTCCCTTTTTAGTTTCAAATTGCGATCTTTGATTTTTAAATCTTGCAAATTTTTTGATTTTTAAATTTTGCATCTTTGATTTTAAATTTTGGGAAAATTTTTGAGTTTCAATTTGCGATCTTTGGTTTTTCCATTTTTAAAAATATTTTAATTTCAACCCTTCCCAATTTTTGGGTTTTTTAATCTTGCAAACCCTTTTTTTTCTTTGGTTTAAATTTAATCTTGGATTTTTGGTTTTAAATTTCCCAATTTGAGTTTCAATTTTTGCGATTTTTGGATTTTTAATTTCTTGCAATCTTTAAATTTTCAACTTGCGATTTTTGGGTTTTCCAATTTTGGGAATCTTTGAGTTTAAAATCTTGCGATTTTTAGTTTAATTTTTTTTCTTTGCGACCCTTTGAGTTTTTAATTTTGCGATCTTTGAGTTTTAATCTTGCAATCTTTAAATTTTTAACCTTGCACCCTTTGAGTTTAATCTTGATCTTTGATTTAAATCTTGCGATCTTTGATTTCATTTTGCATTTTTTGATTTTTCAAACTTCGATCTTTTTTTTTTAAACCCCCCATCTTTGATTTTTCAATCTTAAAAATTTTTGATTTTTAATTCTTGGATTTTGATTTTTCATCTGCTTTTTTTTTGGTTTTCAATTTTGGGATTTTTGATTTTTAATCTTCATTTTTTGAGTTAAAAATTTTGGGAAATTTTTTTAATTTCCCAAATTTTCCATCTTTGATTTTTAAAAATTTGCAATTTTTTGGGTTTTTAAATTTTGGGATTTTTAAATTTTAATTTGGGGAAATTTAAATTTAAAATTTTGGTTTCTTTAATTTTAATCTTCCCAATTTTTGGGAATTTCAATCTTGCATTTTTTGATTTTTAATTTTCCCAATCTTTGATTTAAAATTTCGATCTTTGAGTTTAAATTTTCCCATTTTGATTTTCAATTTTGCAATTTTTGGGAGTTTCAATCTTCCCATTTTTGATTTTTAATCGCGTTTTTGAGTTTTAAATTTTTTAATTTTTAATTTAAATTCATGCAAACTTTGTTTCAATTTTGCGATCTTTAAATTTTTGCCTTAATTTTTATTTAAAAACCTTCCCATCTTTAAATTTTCAATTTTGCATTTTGGGATTTTTAAAAATTTGGACCCTTTAAATTTTCAATCTTGCAATTTTTTGGTTTCAATTTTGCAATTTTTGATTTTAAAATCTTGCAATTTTTGATTTTAATTCTTGCGATTTTTTGAGTTTAATCTTGCAATCTTTGAGTTTCAATTTTGGATCTTTAAATTTTAAATTTTTCCCATTTTGAGTTTCAATTTTGGATTTTTAAAATTTCAACTTGCGATTTTTGGTTTCAATTTTGTTTTCCTTTGATTTTCCCCAATCTTGGACCCAAAAATTAAATCTTGCGATTTTAAATTTTTAAAATCTTGGTTTTTTAATTTAAAATCTTTGCAAAATTTTGGTTTCAATTTTTGCGATCTTTGTTTTTTAATCTTGGATTTTTGAGTTTCAATTTTCCCATCTTTGAGTTTAAATTTTTGGGGATTTTTGGAGTTTTAACTTGCAATTTTTAAATTTAAATTCTTGCGACTTTGAGTTTCAATCTTGAATTTGGTTTCAATCTTGCGATTTTTGTGTTTAATTTCTTGCGATCTTTGATTTTTAATCTTGCGATCTTTGATTTTTAATTTTGCATCTTTAATTTAAATTTTTTCCCATCTTTGAGTTTAAAATTTTGGGATTCTTTGAGTTTTTTCTTGCGATTTTTTGATTTTCCCAAATCTTGCGATCTTTGAGTTTCAATCTTGGATTTTGATTTTTAAAATTTTTGCGATCTTTGGTTTCAATTTTTGCAAATTTTTGATTTTAAATTTTGGTTTTTTTATTTTCAATCATCCCACCCTTTAGTTTCAATTTTTCGATCTTTGAGTTTAAATCTTGCGTTTCTTTAAATTTCAATCTTGCGATTTTTAATTTAAATTTTAAAAATTTTGATTTTAAAAATTTGCAAACTTTGAGTTTAATTTTTGCGATCAAAAAATTTCCAATTTGGACTTTGAGTTTCAAAATTGGATCTTTGATTTTCAATCTTCCCATCTTTAATTTTCAATTTTCCCATCTTTGATTTTTAATCTTGCATCTTTGATTTTTAATCTTGGGATTTTGAGTTTCAATCTTGCATTTTGTTTTTAATCGGCTATTTTTGGGTTTTTAAATCTTGCGATCTTTGAGTTTAAAATTTTTGGGCAAACTTTGATTTTTTAATTTTTGAGATATTTAATTTAAATTTCATGCAAATTTTGTGTATAAATCTTCCCGATCTTTGATTTTTAGTTTTGGGTTTTTTTTGGGTTTTAATCTTGCCATCTTTGAGTTTTAATTTTGCGATTTTTAAGTTTAATTTTGGCGACCCTTTGAATTTAAAATTTCGATTTTTGATTTTAAATCTTGCAATCATTTATTTTCAATCTTTTTTTTTTTGGATCTTTGATTTTTAATTTCTTGCGATTTTTGGGAGATTCTTTATTTTTGGCCGTACTTTTTAAATTTTTGGATTTTTGCATTTTGGGTTTTGAGTTCAATTTTGGGCGTTTTCCTTTAAGTTTCAATCTTCCCATTTTGATTTTTAATCTTGCGATTTTTGAGTTTTTAAATTTTTTTCTTTGCGATCTTTGGGGTTTCAATCTTGCAATCTTTGATTTTTAATCTTGCATCTTTGGGGTTTTAATCTTTGCGTTTTTTGATTTTTAATTTTGGATCTTTGGTTTCAATTTTAAAAACTTTGATTTTCCCCAATCTTGAGATTTTTTGGTTTAAACCCATGCGATCTTTGTGAATCAATCTTCCCGATCTTTTTTTTTTCAGTTTTGCGATCTTTGAGTTTCAATTTTTGCAAACTTTATTTAAATTTTTGGGCCATCTTTGATTTTAAAAATTTGGGAATCTTTGAGTTTAAATCTTGCGATCTTTGATTTTTCCAATTTTGGGAAATTTTTTGATTTTCAATTTGAAATATTTGAGTTTCAATTATGCGATTTTTGTGTATTTTTCTTGCGATCTTTAAATTTCCAGGCTTGCGTTTTTTTATTTTTAAATCTTGCCATTTTTGAGTTTTAATTGCAAATTTTTTGATTTTCAACCCTTGCGACCCTTTGAATTTCAATCTTGCAAATTTTTAATTTAAATCTTGCAATCTTGGTTTCAATTTTGCGATTTTTGGGTTTTTAAAATTTTGCGATTTTTGAGTTTAAAACTTGCATCTTTGATTTTTCGATCTTGGGGATCTTTGAGTTTCATTTTGGGGATTTTTAAATTTTCAATTTGCCATCTTTGGTTTCAATCTTGCGATCTTTAAATTTTTTAATCTTGGATCTTTGATTTTCAATTTGCAATCTTTGATTTTAAAATTTTTTGCTATCTTTGAGTTTTTTTCCTTGATTTTTTGGGAATTTCAATCTTGGACCCTTTGAGTTTCTTTTCTTGGATTTTGAGTTTCAATCTGCGATCTTTTTTTTCAATTTTCCCATTTTTTGAGTTTAAATTTTTGCGTTTTTTTATTTTAAAATCTTGCAATCTTTGTTTTTTAAAACTTGCAATCTTTTAGTTTCAATTTTCCCCTTTTTTGGGAATTTTAATTTTGGCAAATTTTGTTTTTAAACTTGAATCTTTGGTTTTTCTTTCTTGCGATCTTTGATTTTAATTTTCCCATTTTTTGAGTTTAAAATTTGCGTTTTTAAAATTTTCGTCTTCCCATCTTTGAGTTTCAATTTTGCAATCTTTAAGTTTCAATTTGCCATTTTTGATTTTTAATTTGCGTTTTGAGTTTTTTAATTTTTCTTTTTCTTTCCCCGGTTTCAATCTTGCATCTTTGATTTTTAATCTTGCTATCTTTAAATTTTTAACCCTTGGGTTTTTTAAATTTCAATTTTGCGTTCTTTGATTTTTCCAATCTTGCGATCTTTGATTTTTCAATTTTGGGGGTTTTTAAAATTTTTTCAATCTTCCCACTTTTGTTTTTCAATCTTGCGTTTCTTTGATTTTAAATCTTGCGATCTTTGAGTTTCAATTTGCAACCCTTTGAGTTTAAATTTTTCCCAATCTTTGATTTTAAAAATTTCCCATCTTTGAGTTTAACCCTTGGTTTTTTTAAATTTAAAAATCTTGCGATCTTTAAATTTTTAAATTTTGGGAATTTTTGAGTTTAAATTATGCAACCCTTTGGTTTTAATTTTCCCATTTTAAATTTAAAAATTGCGTTTTTTAGAAACCCTTGCCACCCCCCCCCTTTTTTTTTTTTTTTTAAAAGTTTTTTAATCTTGGAATTTTTTGAGTTTCAATCTTCCCATTTTTAAATTTTAATTTTTGCGATTTTTTAAAATTTTTAAAATTTTTTTCTTTGCAATCTTTGATTTTTTCAATTTGCGATCTTTGGGGGTTTAATTTCTTGCATTTTTTGATTTTTTAAAAACCTTGCGATCTTTAAATTTCTTTTTGCGATCTTTGAGTTTAAAACTTGGATCTTTATTTTCAATCTTGCCATTTTGAGTTTTCAATCTTGCAAATTTTTGAGTTTTAATCTTGCTTTTTTGAGTTTAATATTTGCAATCTTTGATTTTTAATTTTGCTATCTTTGATTTTTAACCCGGGTGATCTTTAAATTTTCAACCTTGCAATTTTGGGGTTTCAATCTTGCGATCTTTGAGTTTAAATCTTGCGTTTTAATTTTAATTTTTCCCATTTTTTAGTTTCAATCTTGCAAAATCTTTGAGTTTTAATTTTGCGATCTTTGATTTTAATCTTGAATTTTTAATTTAAAATTTTGTTTTTTTTGGGTTTTTTAATTTTTGCATCTTTGTTTTTAAAACTTGTTAAATTCGGGTTTTAAATTCTTCCCATCTTTGAGTTTCAATTTTGCAATTTTTAAATTTTTTAATCTTGCAATCTTTAAATTTAACCCTTGGATTTTTAAATTTCTTTCCTTCCCTCTTTGATTTTTAAATCTTGCAATCTTTGAGTTTAAATCTTTTGAAATCTTTGAGTTTAATTTTTCCCATTTTTGATTTTAAAAATTTTGCGATCTTTGGGGTTTAAATCTTGCATTTTTGAGTTTCAATCTTGCAATCTTTGGTTTCAATTTTTGCAATTTTTGGGTTTTAATCTTGCGATTTTGAGAAAAAAATTTTTGGATCTTTTTTAAATTCTTCAAACTTTGAGTTTCAATCTTGGATTTTGAGTTTCAATCTTCCCATTTTTAGTTTAAACCTTGCGATCTTTAAATTTTAAATTTGCGATCTTTGTTTTAAAAATTTGTGTTTTTTAATTTTAAATTTTTGCCACTTTGAGTTTAAAATTTTGGGTTTTTTTGGTTTTTAAAATCTTGCAATTTTTGATTTAAATCTTGCGATCTTTAAAATTTTCAACCCTTCCCATCTTTAAATTTTAAAACCCTTTTATTTTGTTTTTTAATTTGCAATTTTTGGTTTCAATCTTGCGATTTTTGAGTTTAAACTTGCGTTTTTTTAGTTTTCAATTTTGTATCTTTGAGTTTAAATTTGCGATCTTTGATTTTTCAATTTTGGCGACCCTTAAATTTTAATTTTGGATTTTTAAAAAAAAATTTCTTGCAATTTTTTTGGTTTAAAATCTTGCGATTTTTGGGTTTTTAATTCTTGGATTTTGATTTTCAATTTTCCCATTTTGATTTTTAAAAATTTTGCGATTTTTGATTTTTAATCTTGCAATCTTTAATTTCAATCTTCCCATCTTTGAGTTTAAACTTGCCCCTTTTTTGATTTTTTAATCTTGCACCCTTTGGATTTTAAATTCTTGCAATCTTTGATTTTTAAAATCTTGCACTTTGATTTTTTAATTTTTGCGATTTTTTAAGTTTCAATTTTGCGTTTTGAGTTTCAATTTTTGCGATTTTTGATTTTCAAAATTGGATTTTGATTTTTAATCTTGCGATTTTTTGGTTAAATCTTGCGATCTTTGATTTTAAAATTTGCGATCTTTGATTTTTAACCCTTGCTTTTTTGAGTTTAATCCTTTGGATTTTAAATTTCAATCTTGGGGATTTTTGTTTTTAATCTTCCCGATCTTTGATTTTTAAATCGGGCAATCTTTGATTTTTAATTTTTGGGCATTTTTTAATTTCCCTTTTTTCCCATCTTTGAGTTTAAAAATTTCCCGATCTTTGAGTTTTAAAATTTTGGATTTTTAAAATTTTTTCTTGGGGCAAACTTTGGTTTCAATCTTGCGATTTTTTAAAATTTCTTTGAATTTTGATTTTTTAATTTGCAAAATTTTGGTTTTAAAATTTTTCATCTTTGATTTTTAAAATTGCGATTTTTTAATTTTTAATCGGGAATCTTTGAGTTTTAACCCTTGCGACCCTTTGGGTTTTTCAATTTTGGCGATTTTTTTAATTTAAATTTTTGCGTTTTTTTAAATTTAAATCTTGCAACCCTTTGAGTTTCAATCTTGCGATTTTGATTTTAATTTTTTGCGATCTTTGGGGTTTTAAAATTTTGGCGTTTTTGGGAGTTTCGTTTCTTGCGATTTTTGAGTTTAAATTTTGCGATTTTTAAAGTTTAAATCTTCCCAATTTTTGAGTTTAAATCTTGCGATCTTTAAAGTTTTAATCTTGCGTTTCTTTGAGTTTCAATCTTGCAATCTTTGATTTTTTAATTTGCAATTTTTGATTTTTAATTTTTGGATCTTTAAATTTCAATTTTGCGATTTTGGGGGTTTTAATTTTGGGGGATCTTTGATTTTTCAATCGGGAAATTTTGATTTTTAATTTGCATTTTGTGTTTAAAAATTTCCCGGATTTTTGATTTTTCAGTCTTCCCCATTTTTGAGTTTAAAATTTTGGCAATTTTGATTTTCCCAATTTTTGCCTTTTTTTGATTTTTAAATTTGCGATCTTTTTTTTAATTTTGGGAAATCTTTGATTTTCCCAATTCTTGCGATCTTTAAGTTTCAATTTTGGGGAAAATTTTGGTTTTCAATTTTCCATCTTTGGGTTTCAACCTTGCGCCTTTAAATTTAAAGGTTGCGATTTTTTAGTTTAAAATTTTGGGATCTTTGATTTTAATCTTCCCCATTTTTGGTTTTCAACCCTTGGATCTTTTAAATTTTAATCTTGCAATTTTTGATTTTAATCTTGAAATCTTTAGAGTTTAAATCTTGCAATCTTTGAGTTTAATTTCTTGGATTTTTTAAAATTTAAAACTTGCAATTTTGATTTCTTTCTTGCAAATTTTTTTGAGTTTTTAATTTTCTGCGTTTTTTATTTTAAAGTTTCAATTTTTGGGAAAAAATCTTTAAATTTTCAATCTTGCGATTTTTGGGATTTTAATCTTGCGATTTTTTGATTTTTAAATTCTTGCAATCTTTTGAGTTTTAATCTTGGATTTTTAAAAATTCCTGTGAACTTTTTTTTCAATTTTTGCGATTTTTTGAGTTTTAAATCTTGGATTTTTGAGTTTTTCAATTTTTCTTTTGGGTTTTTTTTAATTTTGCGATTTTTGGATTTAAAATTTTCGATTTTTTAAAATTTCATTTTTTCCCAACCCCTTTTGAGTTTCAATTTGCAATTTTTAAGTTTCAATTTTCCCATTTTGATTTTTTAATTTCTTGCGACCCTTTGGGGGTTTCAACCCTTGGGAATTTTTGGTTTTCCTTTTCCTTGCGATTTTTGGGTTTTCCCCCAATTTTCCCATCTTTGAGTTTCAATTTTTCCATCTTTGAGTTTCAAACCTTGCGATTTTTGAATTTAATTTGGGGATCTTTTTTTCTTTTTGGGCCCTTTTTTATTTGAGTTTTTTAATCTTGCCATCTTTGAGTTTCAATCTTGGATTTTGAGGTTTCCCCCAAACTTAAAAATTTTTTTTAGCCCCCTTCAATTTTTCCCCCCATCTTTGAGTTTAATCTTGCATTTTTGGGTTTAAATTTGGGATCTTTAAATTTTCAATTTTGGGCCAATTTTTGGGATTTTTAAATTTTTCCAATCTTTGATTTTTTTAATCATTGGGCCGGGATCTTTGAATTTTTTTTTTTTTTTTTAAAATTTTGCATCTTTGATTTTTAAAACTTGCGATTTTGGGGGTTTCATTTTAGCAAAATCTTTGATTTTTTAAATTCTTGCGACCCTTTTTTTTAAGTTTTAATTTTTTTCTTCCCAAATTTGGTTTCAATTTGCGATCTTTGGTTTAATCTTGGATTTTGATTTTCAATTTCCAATCTTTGATTTTTAATTTTTGCTATTTTTGGATTTTTAATTTCCTTGTTTCTTTGAATTTTTTTAAAATCTTGCAATCTTTGAATTTTTTTTTAATTTCTTGCGATCTTTGGTTTAAATCTTGCAACCCTTTAAGTTTCATTTTGCGTCTTTGATTTAAAAAACTTGCGATTTTTGGGGTTTTTAAACCTTCCATCTTTGAGTTTTTGGAATTTTCCCAATCTTTGGTTTCAATTTTCCCTTTATTTGATTTTTTAATCTTCCCATCTTTGAGTTTAAAACCTTGAATTTTGATTTTCCCACTGCTTTTTTGGGTTTCATCTTCCCATTTTGATTTTTTAATCTTGCTTTCTTTGGTTTCAACCTTGCGATTTTAAATTTAAATTTGCGATTTTTATTTTCAAACTTGTGATCTTTGATTTTCAATCTTGCCATCTTTGAGTTTCAATCTTGCGATCTTTGAGTTTTAATCTTGCAATCTTTGAGTATATATCTTGCGATCTTTGAGTTTCAATCTTGCTATCTTTGAGTTTCAATCTTGTGATCTTTGAATTTCAATCTTGCAATTGTTGAGTTTCAATCTTGCGATCTTTGAGTTTCAATCATGCGATCTTTGAGTTTCAATCTTGCTATCTTTGAGTTTCAATCTTGCGATCTTTGAGTTTCAATCTTGCGATCTTTGAGTTTCAATCTTGCGATCTTTGAGTTTTAATCTTGAGATATTTTAATTTCAATCATGCGAACTTTGTGTATCAATCTTGCGATCTTTGAGTTTTAGTCTTGTGATTTTCGAGTTTCAATCTTGCCATCTTTGAGTTTCAATTTTGCGATCTTGGAGTTTCAATCTTGCGATCTTTGAATTTCAATCTTGCAATCTTTGAGTTTCAATCTTGCAATCTTTAAGTTTCAATCTTGCGATCTTTGAGTTTAATTCTTGCGATCTTTAAGTTTCAATCTTGCGATCTTTGAGTTTCAATCTTGCGATCTTTGATTCTCAATCTTGCGATCTTTGAGTTTCAATCTTGCCATCTTTGAGTTTCAATCTTGCGATCTTTGAGTTTTAATCTTGCGATCTATGAGTTTCAATTTTGCGATCTTTGAGTTTTAATCTTGCCATCTTTGAGTTTCAATCTTGAGATATTTGAGTTTCAATCATGCGATCTTTGTGTATCAATCTTGCGATCTTTGAGTTTCAGTCTTGCGATCTTTGAGTTTCAATCTTGCGATCTTTGAGTTTCAATTTTGCCATCTTTGAGTTTCAAAATTGCGATCTTTGAGTATCAATCTTGCGATATTTGAGTTTCAGGCTTGCGATTTTTTAGTTTCAATCTTGCCATCTTTGAGTTTCAATCTTGCGATCTTTGAGTTTCAATCTTGTGATCTTTGAATTTCAATCTTGCGATTTTTAAGTTTAAATCTCAAATCTTTGAGTTTCAATCTTGCGATCTTTCAGTTTAATTCTTGCGATCTTTGATTTTCAATCTTGCGATCTTTGAGTTTTAATCTTTCGATCTTTGAGTTTTAATCTTGAGATATTTTAATTTCAATCATGCGAACTTTCTGTATCAATCTTGCGATCTTTGAGTTTCAGTCTTGTGATTTTCGAGTTTCAATCTTGCCATCTTTGAGTTTCAATCTTGCGATCTTTGAGTTTCAATCTTGCGATCTATGAATTTTAATCTTGCGATCTTTGAGTTTCAATCTTGCAATCTTTGAGTTTCAATCTTGCGATCTTTGAGTTTAGTTCTTGCGATCTTTAAGTTTCAATCTTGCGATTTTTGAGTTTCAATCTTGCGATCTTTGAGTTTCAATCTTGCGATCTTTGAGTTTCAATCTTGCCATCTTTGAGGTTCAATCTTGCGATCTTTGAGTTTTAATCTTGCGATCTATGAGTTTCAATTTTGCGATCTTTGAGTTTCAATCTTGCCATCTTTGAGTTTCAATCTTGCGATCTTTGAGTTATAATCTTGCGATCTTTGAGTTTAAAACTTGTAATCTTTGAGTTTTATTCATGCGATCTTTGAGTTTCAATCTTGCGATCTTTGATTTTTAATCTTGCTATCTTTGAGTTTCAACCTTGCGATCTTTGAATTTCAATCTTGCGATCTTTGAGTTTCAAACTTGTGATCTTTGAGTTTCAATCTTGCCATTTTTTAATTTCAATTCTGTGATCTTTGAGTTTTAATCTTGCGATCTTTGAGTATCAATTTTGCGATCTTCGAGTTTCAATCTTGCTATCTTTGAGTTTCAATCTTGTGATCTTTGAATATCAATCTTGCGATTGTTAAGTTTCAATCTTGCGATCTTTGAGTTTCAATCATGCGATCTTTGAGTTTCAATCTTGCTATCTTTGAGTTTCAATCTTGTGATCTTTGAGTTTCAATCTTGCGATCTTTGAGTTTCAAACTTGTGATCTTTGAGTTTCAATCTTGCCATTTTTGAGTTTCAATTCTGCGATCTTTGAGTTTTAATCTTGCGATCTTTGAGTATCAATTTTGCGATCTTCGAGTTTCAATCTTGCTATCTTTGAGTTTCAATCTTGTGATCTTTGAATATCAATCTTGCGATTGTTGAGTTTCAATCTTGCGATCTTTGAGTTTCAATCATGCGATCTTTGAGTTTCAATCATGCGATCTTTGAGTTTTAATCTTGCTAACTTTGAGTTTCAATCTTGCGATCTTTGAGTTTCAATCATGCGATCTTTGAGTTTCAATCTTGCGATCTTTAAATTTCAATCTTGCGATTTTTGAGTTTAAATCTTGCAATCTTTGAGTTTCAATCTTGCGATCTTTGAGTTTAATTCTTGCGATCTTTGAGTTTCAATCTTGCGATCTTTGAGTTTCAATCTTGCGATCTTTGAGTTTGAATCTTGCGATCTTTGAGTTTTAAGCTTGCGATCTTTGAGTTTCAATCTTGCAAACTTTGAGTTTCAATCTTGAGATATTTGAGTTTCAATCATGCGATCTTAGTGTATCAATCTTGCGATCTTTGAGTTTTAGTCTTGCGATCTTTGAGTTTCAATCTTGCGATCTTTTAATTTCAATTTTGCCATCTATGAGTTTCAAAATTGCGATCTTTGAGTTTAAATCTTGCGATCTTTGAGTTTCAATCTTGCGATCTTTGAGTTTCAATCTTGAGATATTTGAGTTTCTATTATGCGATCTTTGTGTATCTATCTTGCGATCTTTGAGTTTCAGGCTTGTGATTTTTGAGTTTCAATCCTGCCATCTTTGAGTTTTAATCTTGCGATCTTTGAGTTTCATTCTTGCGATCTTTGAATTTCAATCCTGCGATTTTTGAGTTTAAATCTTGCAATCTTTGAGTTTCAATCTTGCGATCTTTGAGTTTAATTCTTGCGATCTTTGAGTTTCAATCTTGCGATCTTTGAGTTTCGATCTTGCGATCTTTGAGTTTCAATATTGCGATCTTTAATTTTCAATCTTGCCATCTTTGAGTTTCAATCTTGCGATCTTTGAGTTTTAATCTTGCGATCTTTGAGTTTCAATCTTGCAATCTTTGAGTTTTAATCTTGCTATCTTTGAGTTTTAATCTTGCGATCTTTGAGTTTAATTCTTGCGATCTTTGAGTTTCAATCTTGCGATCTTTGAGTTTCAATCTTGCGATCTTTGAGTTTCAATCTTGATATATTTGAGTTTCAATTATGCGATCTTTGTGTATCAATCTTGTGATCTTTGAGTTTCAGGCTTGCGATTTTTTAGTTTTTCAATCTTGCCATCTTTGAGTTTTAATTCAAATTCAAATTCAAATTCAAATTCTTTATTATGCAAATTGACAATATATACAATTGTATTACATTCGTCACTTATACTAAGAAATAAAATTAATAATAATGAATAAATAAAACATAATATTCCAATTGACATTTATGGTGGATTTAGGAAGAACTCGTCAAGAGAGTAACAGGCTCTGTTTAATAGATAATTTTTTAGCTTTTTTTTAAATTTATGTTGATTTGACTCCATGCGCATATTTCTGGGTAAATTATTAAATAATTTTGGTCCCATATTTTGAGGTAGAGCAGACGCATGTTGTAATCTGTGGGGGGTCTGTCTATGCAAGTCGCGGGCTCTAGTGTTGTACGTGTGAACATCTGAGCCGGTTTGAATAGAATCAACCTTAGTTATGTAGTATACTAACATTTCATAAATGTACAACGAAGGAAGAGTTAAAATTTGGAAAGATTTAAAGTATTTTTTACATGATATTCGTGTATGCACACCTGCCATTATACGTATAGCCCTTTTCTGGAGTCGAAATACTCGTAGGAGCTCAGTACAGGAAGCTGAGCCCCACAGCACTATTCCGTACCTCAGTCTCGACTCTATGAGAGATGTATAAATAAGCCGGGAAAGAGAGTAGTTGTGGTATTTCGAATATCTGCCTAGTAAAAATAATTGTGTAGATACTCTTGAACATAGTGTATTAATGTAGTCTGACCATGAAAAGTTCTTGTCAAAAATTAGTCCTAAGTATTTAACGTTATTTTCGGATGGCAATTCGAAATCATTCATAATAATTAAAGGGTCGGTCTCAAAAGTGTTGTTACGGCTAGAGAAAATAATGGTCTTAGTTTTATTAGGATTTACGTGCAAATTATTTTTATTTAAATATTGATACAGATTAGACAGTTCTAATCCTGCGATCTTTGAGTTTCAATCTGGCGATCTTTGAATTTCAATCCAGCGATTTTTTAGTTTAAATCTTGCAATCTTTGAGTTTCAATCTTGCGATCTTTGAGTTTAATTCTTGCGATCTTTGAGTTTCAATCTTGCGTACTTTGAGTTTCGATCTTGCGATCTTTGAATTTCAATCTTGCGATCTTTAAGTTTCAATCTTTCCATCTTTGAGTTTCAATCTTGCGATCTTTGAGTTTTAATCTTGCGATCTTTGAGTTTCAATCTTGCAATCATTGAGTTTTAATCTTGCGATCTTTGAGTTTTAATCTTGTGATCTTTGAGTTTCAATTTTGCGATCTTTCGAGATTGATACACAAAGATCGCATGATTGAAACTCAAATATCTCAAGATTGAAACTCAAAGATCGCAAGATTGATACTCAAAGATCGCAAAATTGAAACTCAAAGATCGCAAGATTAAAACTCATAGATAGCAAGATTAAAACTCAAAGATTGCAAGATTGAAACTCAAAGATCGAGAGATTAAAACTCAAAGATCGCAAGATTGAAACTTAAAGATGGCAAGATTGAAACTTAAAGATCGCAAGATTGAAACTC
>JAQJVL010003654.1:0-57047 GCA_035578905.1 Stictocephala bisonia | reverse complement strand
GAATTGATGTTTCACATCTCCACACCACAAATGAGTGAATTTTCAGTGAAAACGAAATCATCTAAATATCCTTCATTGATTGGGATCTCACAAACGGAGCATCCTAACAACTTGTGTGGTTACGTCTTTTACACAGATCATGATCTACTTGGAAATCGTCTGCCTCGCAAGCGAGCGTTTGCTATTGTACTTGGACCAGCACTGCGGGTGCCACCCAACGTCGTCGGAGAGACATTTGGGCCGTCTATTCGATGCAGTGAGTTTCTACTAGATTGTAAGACTTTGGAAAAGCCTTTATTCAACAACGACGCCATAACACCATCAATTGTGACAGCAAGTAGTACTATTGCGAAAAAACGTACATTTTCTGAAGAAGAGTCAGACTACCTTCTGGAGCCAGAAAGTAAGAGATTATGTGATCAAACGTCGCGGTTACCGGTAAACGCGGTTACCGCTTCTAACAACAGTATTGAGGACGCCATTGATGAGTTTATTTCCACTTGGAAATATCAACCAAGGGACATAATATCTGACAATCTGAATGTTGGCGAAGGGATTCTAGATGGTAGTACGCTAGACAGTTTGCTGCTGGTGGACAACGACACAGGATACGTACACGTAGATGATTCCACTGTATCGGACATTTTAAAAAACGATCCGCATTTACAAGATATCGTCAATTCATTCGTATCAGATGAACTTGCAAGCGAGAAGATATACCCACAGGAAACAAAATATGAGGACTTTACCGCTTACGAATCTGTACAACAAGCCCTCAGTGAAACACCTAATATTGAACATATCAAATTGTGGTTGGCCGATGTTGACCCAAACTACAATGTTATGTAAATATATTTATGATATTGTTTTTTCGATTGTAAATACATATGCATCACAATTTTAATTGATTTCCTTTTTTTTCACCCTCAAACCTCCAATAATTTCTAATGTATAGCTCAGACATGTTTGTAAGATACATGCCCTGAGCCTATAGCTTCACTGCTGAAAGCAACAAAATCTATTATTTAGTAATCAAACAGAGACAAAAAGTTATGTTATTATTACACAGTGTTTATTTCATTCAATACCCGGTGGCCTGAAAACCCACCTCAAGACAATTACTTGTACAACGACGATCAGCGGGATTCGTAGTGCAGATCATCAACATATTGCACTTAGAACACATCATCTTTTCAAACGATGCACGTACACTTTTTTTAGCGTGAACTCGTTTGTATGAGTCGGCAGACACCGTTCTCGTAGTAGATTCAGCCAGCACAGTATGAACACAGCTTCGACCCTTCATCCGAAGTAAATGTGGCGAGCGCCACCCACGGCGGAAGATTCAACTATCGCGTGCGCATGCGCGAGTATCTGGGAGGGGTGCGGCGTACGCAGGCGGAGGGAGTGTGTGTGTCCTGCCCGATGGGTGAAGACGCCGACTACGGCAGCACGCTCGACAGCTAAGTTGCTTTTAGATTAGAACCTTACCAAATTTGTAGTTATAAATTCATTATGATTCGTTTAGGCTAAATTAACCATTAAGGGGGGGGGGGAGTAGTTCCGATAGGTAGGATTTATGAAGTCAGCTAAAATGTAGGGTTTCTGAAGTCGAGGGCATGAGGGGATCGCGGCCAACCAGTTACTTTCAATTATGTTTTATCAGTCAATTATCTTGTAATTATATTACCCTTAAGGTAGATTACTTTTTAGTGCTGATCAAAGCTGGTTGTGATTGTTAGGAACTGTCAACTAGCACTCACGCGGCCTAAAGCCTCGGACCAGCCCGCGCGTTTCTAACGCGGCGGAATCGGCGACGTTTGTTACCCAGAGATTTTCTCTCACGGCCTCTGATAATTAATATTTGTTTCCAGTCAGGTTCCCCCGGAACCGTTTTCTATTCAATTCAATCTTTTTACCGCGTATTTAAATATTCGCCTTTTTTTATTTTCCCGCCATTAGCACCAACCTTAATTTAATTTTCGCCGTTTCCCCGCAATTGGTAGCAGAGCGTTCAGAGTATAAATAAATATTTTTTTATGAGTAAAATGGCAGGGCGATCAGTTTTGACAATATATATATAGATGTTTTATTAGTAAAAAAGTCGGTTAGCTGGCACGAACAGAAGCCGATACGGACATGTCGGTCACGGCACGGGCATGTCACGAGCATGTCGTCACGAGCATGTCAGCCGACCGGCAAACATGACTTTCACTCCTGGCATGTAACGATAACGCAATAAATTTGCAAACTACTCGAATTGAATTTAGAGCAATATTATTTTCAATAAGGTGATTTAAATTTTCTGGTTAATAAATACCGAGAACAATGACGGTGAGAATCTGGAGGTGCGTGTCTGCGGTGTAGACGGGCTGTTGTCGTTCGTTTTTAAACCTGTCTATAGGCTGCGACCGCGTGCATCCGGGGACTTCAGCATTGTCATTTTCTGTATATCTTCCTCATTTTTCAATTTGCTAAAGAAATATAAACAATAAAAAGGAATGGAGGAGAAGTTAGGAATTCAATTTTGAGTGAATTTTCTTTTTACACGGACGCGTGAGTGCATTTAACAATACACCTTCGAACCTCGTGCCCACATTTGTTGAATTTGAGGAGTTAAAAATATTCAGATTTATATAAATAACGTCAGATATCTTAACTGTGAATCTTGCAAAGCAATTTCAAATATTTATCAAAGTTTGCAGTGAATTCCACTTTAGCCGTTAGTAAAAATACGAAAACCAATAGTCTTCTGGACGGCCTTCTACATTCATTTCATTTAAGTAGTTTAGTAATAGTTTAATTTTGTTTTATGATGTGTGCTGCAATTTATTTTAATTACACCTTGTGATAACGAATTCTGTGACAAGTACTCTCAAAGCTTGGGTTACATCCAACTGTCTAGGAGATTTCACGCCAATTATTTTCCAAGCGAAGTTAATAATAGTGTAGTTCTCTTTTCCAAAATGAATAAGTAAAAATCTATTAAAAAGGAAAAAATGTCAAAAAATATATATATAATTAATGTAAAAATGTAAAAAAAAAAAAGAAACGAGTAACTATTAGAGGATTTAATAAGACTGAAAATAAAATTTCGCTTGGGAAATCTCGGAGTAACCTGAGTAGAGAGGCAATTAACTATTGATTAATGTTTCTTTACAGCTCATATTAAGTTAAGTTTAGCGTATTTTCTTTTCAGCTAGTATTAAACGTCACCCCAACAAGTTATTAACGGGTCAACGGTATTCCAGTTATACTTGAGCATTATCGATCCACATAGTAGAAACCGGTTTTATCTACTTCAAGACACCCAGCCGTGTCCAGCTGAACTTATTGGTTGAACAAACACACTAACGAATATGACTAACTAAAAGTGAAGCAATTCTTTTATATGAGTATGGTATTAGAGAATCTATAAAAAATAATTTGTGTCTTCAATTTCATTATTAATTGATTAGACATTAAACAATAAATTTAATTTAATTAGTTAATGGAACAGTTAATTTTTAATGGGAAAATTTTTTTTAGGTATTTTGTAAACGATAGGGAGTTTTCTGGCTGACCTACCTGTAGTGGTTCAGTTTTCCCTCCCCACCTGGTGAATCAAGTGTATTAATAAATTGGTTACCTTCCTACGGCGTTTGTGATATTTTTTTTCGAAATTTGAATTGAAATTTGAACAGAAACAAAATTCAAGTGGCCTTCAATTCCGCCCAGCATGACAGCACAGAAGCAACGCCTGCTAGCTTGTTCCTGGGTCGGGAAATCAAACACCCGCTTCAGTTAGCGTGGAGGCTCGACGAGCTAGTGCCCCCGGCCCCACAAATTCCAACCGAACAGCGCTGGAGGTGTGGCGAGCGCCACCCGCGGCGGAAGAAGCAACTATCGCGTGCGCATGCGCGAGGATCTGGGAAGGGTGCGGCGTACGCAGTCGTCAGGACAGTGTTCCCGCTGGAGGACGCCCCCCACGGCCGCTCGTCAGCTAAGTTGCCTTAGTTTAAGAATTAACTCTAAATTAATATATATCGATTATGTTTCGGTTAGGCTAAATTAACCATTAAGGGGGGGGGGGAGTAGCCCTTTGGGTAGGATTTAGGCAGCCAGTTAAAATGTAGAGTTTTGGTAATTTAGGGCACGAGGGGATCGCAGCCAACCAGTTATTTTCCAGTTATCTTTAATCAGTCAATTAACTTGTAATTATATTACCCTTAAGGTAGATCACTCTTAGTGCTGATCAAAGCTGGTTGTGATTGTTAGGCCCGTCAACTAGCACTCACGCGGCCGACACCATTGCACCAGCCCACGCGTTTCTAACGCGGTGGAACAGGCGACGTTTATTAGCCCGCGATGATCTCACACGGCCTCTGATAATTAATCTTTTTGCTATTCAATTCACTCTTTAACCGCGCATTTAATCCGTGTATATTTTCCGTAATTAGCACCAGTGCCGCGGTATTCATCATCATCCATCGTCACCATTTTCGCCCGTTTCCCCGCAAATTGGTAGCTTATTCGTTCGCCGTTCCCCGCAGAGGCAAGCGTTAGACGCCCTGCGTCGCGCGAGGCAAAAGCGCGAGGAGTACTATAACAGGGATAAGAAACCCCATAACTTCAAACCGGGTGATTGGGTTATGTTCAGACTACATCCCCAGTCCAAAGCGGCCGATAGCGTAAATCACAAACTCATGCCACAATGGTCCAACCCGTGTGTAATAAATCGATTCACCACACCGGTCACCGTCCAGTTAGTTAAGCCGTAAACGGGGAAGTTGGTTACGTCGGCGCATGTTTCTCAGTTAAAACAGTTTTTTCAGCCCCAGTTTTAATATGGTCGTGTGAGTGCTATGCGACGGTCCCTGGCCTATGTTAGTGTAGTTCTTAAGTTCTATCTTCCTTTCTTATTCTTCATTCTATCTACACGTCTTCCCGCGTTTAAATTATCTTCCGAGCGACACCTCTAGTTACCACGGGGTCGGGCGTTTGAGTCTAAGGGGTTTCTTTACGAGGACTCCCCTACAGATTACCCGACGTCCTGTCGACGTGAGGCGCCGCAACCTTTTTTAACCGTTTCCTACATCGTTATTAGGGAGAACGCTGCTAAGCCGCTGTGACCGTGGCAAGTTTTAATTTTTTTTTATCAAGTAGGTTAGAGAAATCATTTCATAAGTTCCTTAATTCCAGTATAAACAAAAGCTGTGAAATCTTTTTGTGTTTTTTTTTTCGTAATTCACTTTTGTTTATGCTGCTTGCCCGGCACACAGCTGGCGGATAAGCCATCGTGAGGTGAGTCGACACGCCTCAGGATAGCCGCAGTGTAGAACACACACCCACGCACACACACACGTCACACACACACACAATAGCACAACGTTCGTCGCCACACTTACACATGACTATCTCTATCCTGTTCTATCTCTTTTCTTATCTATTTAGTACTTAGGGATGCCAACAATGAGCTAGGGATACGGGCAGATTAAATTAAGTAGTATAATAAAGTTAAGCGGATGAAGTTATTTAGCGCGATTTATTAGGGACGATGATCAGGAGCAGGGCAAACATGTCAGAATTGGCAATGGAAAATTAGTTGTAAGAGTTGAATTTTCTAGTATTAAAAACATTATATTAAATATATCTATTCGGGGTGTTGGCATATAATTTAATGTAGCTGTAAGATTAAAACCTAGTATATTATTTGGGAGCGCAGTCAATATATGAATAGACTGCACCCAGCTCAAACAATTATTCTTGGAAGCGATAGGGCGGAAGACGTCGTCGAGGGACGGCCTTATCGCATTCCATTGTTAAATCGGGTCGGCTGCGAGACCTAGGACAACAGACAGACGGACGATACAACAATACACGACAATGGGGAATTGGCCCAAGCTACAATCTATTAGGTTACTTTAATTGTAACACAACCACATTTAAAATTTAATAATTAATTCAATAATTAATATCCTACCTCCACCTCCACTTGTCAACAGCTTAAATAGGGGTCCATTATTCAAGTCACCTGAGATATTTGTATACATTACCAACCACACATACAGACTAACTTAATGTTTACATTTTTTCTCACCAACAGTTCTCCCATCGCGTTTACTACCGACCGACGGACATACAGACTAGGCAGTGTTTCTCTCCAGCGTTTGTTTATCAATATATTTAATAAGTTAAGATTGAAAGGAAGTGTAACGTGTGTCAAACAATAGGACTAACTTTACTAACTCTAAT
Organism: Stictocephala bisonia; assembly: GCA_035578905.1. Classification (NCBI taxonomy): domain Eukaryota; kingdom Metazoa; phylum Arthropoda; class Insecta; order Hemiptera; family Membracidae; genus Stictocephala; species Stictocephala bisonia. The sequence continues at coordinate 50,813 of JAQJVL010003654.1, read as the reverse complement.
TATTTTGATTAAGGGAAAGTTTTTTTAGATTTAATTTTCCTTTTGTATTATTCCTTTTAATTTTTAACCTTTTTACATTAGTATTTTGCTTTAATTCACCATTCCATAGGCAATCATGTTTAACTTGATCATGTCAATTTCCTTTCTTGTAAATTAACGATAAATTACCAGTTAAGATAGTCGCGGGGGGAATTTTTCGTCCTACAAGGGCATGTGTCAGCGACTGGAGAATGGATAACAAGGTGTGAGTCAGCTAGTTCGCCCAATTCAAGGGAGACCATTCCGGTTGCGCCATCTATAAACAACGGCTGCCCGCCTTTCAACTGTCTGATCGTCCATCGGCTGAGCCCTGGATTGAGGAAGGGCAATAAATCAGCTGTCCGACCACTATTGGTCTATATATATATACCAATCTAGTAAAGTGAAGCACATTTTCATCCTTTTGCACTTCGGCATGGATTGCCACATCGGACCTCCAACTATGGCGCATTCAACTACCTTGAGGCATGGGTTGCCCCACCAGAAGGAGCTGCATCCGATTTAAGTCACTATCATCTAGTGCCCATAGCCACTATTGCGGCTAACTCACCACCATGGCTTTTAGCCCTATGCCAGTATCAGCTAATCAAGGAGCGGCGAGACCACACTGCATTGTTCAGAACCGGGGGAAGAGGTGATACCCATTGGATCCATCCAACTATTACCGCCATCTCGCTGGCACACTCCCGCACCACTCTAGATTTAACCTTAAGTCAACCATAATTGTTAGGATCAATTTTACCATAAGTAGTTAAGTACACTTTTCGATCAATTTGCACACTTTTCCATTAGTTAAGTAGTTATTTTGCCGTGCGAGTCGACACACCTTACCTTCTAAAAAAAAAAAAAAAAAAAAAAAAAAGAATTTCAGAACAATGACCTGTAGTGTTCTGGCACTACCTGTATATGAACAGCATAATATACTAATGAATTCAGAAACAATATTGATAATTAAAATATACAATACTTTGGTGTTAATTTTTATTCACATTTTAAGAAATAAAAGAATCAAGGAAAAGTTTGTAATATTCCACAAATACAGAATTAGACCGTCCGGAGGAAGTGCGCACATCCTGTGTGCTGGTTTACTGGTCTCAAAAGCCACGGCCAATAAGAATCCTTTGTTCTGGAGAATGACCAAATAAGGTATTAATGTCATCTTGGTGACAAAAGAGGGGATTTTATGCGATGCTCTGAGGAGCCCGAATATCGAGTCAGTTGTCATGTTGCGCTGAGCACGGTAGCCACTGAGAGCTCTCATGTAAGTAGACTCTGCCAGGTTGGATCAAGCCATATTAGTCTTGATGATGTATTAACTTCGACATAATTTCATAGCTTTCCAGTCTAAATTTTACCAACTCTATTTCTCTAACCTAACTACTATGAACGCTCATAGTTGAGCTAGTAATGAATAATAAATGTGTTGAGCATTCCTTGATGCTGTAGGTAGTTAATTAACTGTTTTAGCCTCGTATCGAAGTAACATATTGTTCTAATCTTTTATAATACTGTGTGCTTGGTATTAGCCTGTCTTAATAAATGTCATTAATCAAAGTAAATACTAGTATTCACTGAGTAAATACCTGACCGCGGTGTCTACCCACTCGCCGCATGACAAATTTGGTGTCAGAAGTGGGATCTATCCTGGCGTAATCAGGAATTTATTAAGAGACCATAGTAGTAGAGAAGTAGAGTTGGAAGCCCTAAGCAAAGATTAATGGTCAATAGATATAGTGTATAAATATAAGTAGTAATTAACATATGTATCCAAGGAAAATACAAGGGTTTTTAGAAAATTTAAGAAGATCAGTGTATTATAATTACATAGGAAAGTCTAGGAAAGTTGTTTTGTGGATTGGTATAAATACAGCAGATGGGTTTGAATTACGAGAAGAAGTTTTAGCTGGAATTTTAGCGAATTCACGGTATTATAAATCAAAGAAAAACTTGAAGTGGCTGGTTAGAAAATTTGTCAGCAGGGCTGAGTCGGAATCAGTGACAATATATCAAAAGAGGAATGTCGCGGTACTAGTACAATCATTTAAAATAACGTTGTAAGAGGGAAGTGTTTTCTCAACCTGGGATCTAAGTTGGGAAAATCGAGTCAGAGGGAGCCCGAAATATTTATGGAGAAACGAACTTTTGGTAGGCCTCCTAGTGAAAAGACCATTGAGAAAACAGAATTTAAGTCTGAGCTTTATACCAAAATTGGGACGAGGGTAGCCATAATTACCGCACACTACGAACACGTACAACCGACAGTATCACCTCCCGTAACAGAGAGGGTGGTGATAGACAGTAGTAGTAACACTCTAAAATCAGGGGTTAAGTAAGTAAAAGTTTGTGAGTCGGTGCCAGAAATTATATATGACGTACCTAGAAGGAAGAATTAGACGTATTGTAAAGATTTGTGTGAACGCTTGGGGACAACTAAAAATACAAATCACAGAGTTTATGATATTACTGTTGCTTGGTACATTTTGTGTTTAAATAGTAAGGAGTTACACTATTAAGTATTAGCTAGAATAACATGTCAGTAAGGTACTAGTTATTCACATGACGGAACTACCAGAGCAGGCGTTAGCTAGGATTTCGGAAGAAATTACGTCAACACCGTTTGAGAGCTTACCTGGCGTGGAATTAGAAGTTGTGAGGGTGTTGGTTGAGTTAATGCCGGAGAATATGATAGGAGACCTTGTACTAGGGATATCGCATGTTGCACAGCTTACAAAGGATCTTTATTTAGATGTATTGGATGTTATGCTCGCAACCCCAGGTTTTTGGGTTCAGATTCAGGGTCTCATTAAAACCCGAATTATTATGGAGCGTTGGATACATGGACAGTAAGACAAACAATAGTCCCTGTTATCAATGAGTCAAGGAAGTAGTCCATACTATCTCCCGATTGCTAACCCTGACCTTATCTTAGAAGGCTGTGAGACCTTATTGAGGACTTTAGTGCAGCGTATTATTGAAAGATACATTAACGGTCGTTCGAATTACACGGACGAAAGTAATGTGATTAGAGTTAGGGTAACACAGATAATAATTGATTTTATTGACTAACTTTAATGGGTTTGGTAAAGAATATCCTGGCCTTCCTAGTAGGGATTGTAATTGGAGTCGGGGTAGTTGTGGCCGCTATATTGTTGTTTACTGAGTCATATCATATCTTGCGGTGTTACGCGAAAGAAATTATTTTAGAGAATTTTTCAGAAAAATCGTCAGTGGATCATTAGGCTTAGATAACAATAATAGACGGTAAGCTGTACGTTACATATTTAGTAATAGAATAGGATAAATTAGAATCATGCAGCGATCTCCACCTGCTTTACCCTTGCCACCTCTTAGGCTTAGAGAACAAGATGGACCGGAAAATGAAGGTGAAGGGTCCAGCTGCGACTTTCTTGTCAACATTACTAGACTTACTGGGGCAGGAAGCTAATTATGACGGGACAGCCCAATGTAAGTAATCAGGCTAATTGGTTTCATAGTCGTGGGGGTCAAAATGCCACACACCGTAGGAATGCAAACACGTTTTATCAGAATTCACAGTCAAGTCAATTTCCTGGTCATCACTCTCAAGAGTCAGGACGGCCTGGAAATAGTCAAAATTTATATCGAAACTCACCGCGTAACCAAGGGGTGAGGAGTACTCCTGCTGAGATGGAGTGTTTTAACTGTCGCGACAAAGGACATTTTGCTAAACAGTGTCCGAAGCCAAAGATGAATCAGGGAAACATGAGGGGTCCGGTAGTTTAGATAGGCGTCCGCCTATCGGACCAGCTAAAAACATAAACGATAAGCAGTTGTTTGTACCTAGTTTAACAACCACCACTAATGGGGACCTGACAGTAGTAGGGTTAATTGAGAATAAAGAAGTAGTGCTATTAGTGGATTCAGGAGCTGTTTTATCGTTAATAAAGGAGGGCGTCAGTAGTCAACCGATATTTCCTACCAGGGATGAAGTAAAGGGTGTAACAGGGAATAACCTAGAAATTTTAGGTGTACAGAATATGGTGATTAGTATAGAGGGTAATAACTATCCAATAATGTTTAGGGTTAGTAGAAAGTTACAAATACCATATGAAGGGATTCTAGGATTAGACATATTGAGGCAATTAGGGGCGATAATAGATTTTAAAGATGAGAAAATAGAGTTTGCTGGAGTGAATGTTAGCATGAGGGAGGAGGAGGAGCATTCTGAAGGGGAGGGAGTAGCTAACCCGCCCTCTAAGAAGGTAGTTTGGGGAGTAGTCACATCAGAGCAGTTAGTTCTGGAACCAAATAATGAAATTAGATTTAGAGCAGTGTTAAAGACATGTCCAAGTTCAAGAGGTCTGAAGTATCCAGACATGGTATATTCCCAACCACTAGATTTGGGAATATCAGGTGTTTATGGAGCGCATGTAGTAAGTAAAGTTTTCAAGGAACCAGGTGTCAAGGGTGATACCGTGGTATACAGTGTAATGTATCAGTTGATCAACGTGAGCAAAGAGGCTCTGAGTTTAGGAAAAGGGAAGCGAGTGGCCATAGCGATCCCCATTGTGAATGATTGTGATAGAGTGAATGTATGCGTGCTTGAAGAGGAGTATAGAAGCCGAGAGCTCGTACTACCTCGTGTAAATGGAATAAGTTTCATACCCAAGGTAACTGGACAGGGCAGTCAGTCCGCAGTACCTGTGAGTGTTGAGAACACAGCAAGTTACGGTCGTGAGTCCAATGATGACTCTCAGGACAGTAAGGGGCCTGCCGTAGTTGTTGGGGTTTTAGGTAAAGAAGTGGTAAATATTGAGGAGTTAATTGAGAGGAAAATTGCGCATTTAGAAGAAAGGGAGAGGGAAATAATCCGCAAAGTTTTAACTGATTTTAGTGACGTGTTTTATGATGGGAAGAGAGCATTGGGATGCACTAATAGAATAGAACACAATATATATATATACAGGTGAAGCAGCTCCAATTAGAAAACGTCCATACCGATTGCCTCATGTGCAAAAAGATGTTGTTAGGGAACAGATCAATGACATGATAATGAAGGATGTAATTGAACCAAGTGACAGCGCCTGGAGTGCACCAATCGTTTTAGTGTTAAAGAAAAAGCCAGTCGATGCTGAACCTGACTATAAGCCGTCGTGGAGGCTGTGTGTGGATTTTCGTGCTTTAAATTCAGTAACAAGGAAGGATTCTTATCCTATTCCAAATTTACAGGGGACATTAGATGTTTTAGGGGGTTGTAAATATTTTTCAGTTTGTGATTTAATGAGTGGGTATTGGCAGATAAAAGTAGCGAAAGAGGATCGGCATAATACAGCCTTTGTTACGGAAGAGGGATTATATCAATTTAAAAGACTTCCATTTGGACTTTGTTCGGCCCCACTTACATTCCAGCGTGTTATGGACTCAATTTTAACTGGTCTCAAAGGGACGAGAGCTCTTGTGTACCTAGATGATATTCTAATAATTGGTAAAACAATCGAAGAACACGCGTGTAATTTAAGGGAGGTCTTACAGAGACTCAAATCTGCAAATTTAGTGTGTCAGCCTGAGAAGTGTGTGTTTGCACAAAAAGAAGTTCATTACCTAGGTCATGTAATAGGAGAGGAGGGTGTTAGACCGGAAAACGATAAGATAAGTGCAGTCGTAAATTACCCTGTGCCTCGTAACATTAGAGATACTCGGTCGTTCATAGGTTTATGCTCATTCTATCGACGATTTGTTAACGGTTTTTCAGAAATTGTAAAACCATTGACAGACTTGACTAAAAAGGATAGGAAGTTTGAATGGACGGAACGGCAAGACAATGCTTTTCAAACGATGAAGAATGCACTCACAACACCACCAGTGTTATCTTATCCACAGTTTGATAAGCCATTCATAGTGACCAGCGATTGTAGCCTTTACTGCGCTGGCGGGATTCTTAGCCAAGAATATGACGATGGGGAGCGTCCCATTGCGTATTTTTCAAAAACACTATCAAAAAGTGAGCAAAATTATTCAGCTACGGAAAGAGAATTACTCGCTGTTGTTATGCTCACTAAGGCATGGAGGTGTTATCTGTACGGAAATCATTTTACTCTAAGAACCGATTGTGCCACCATAAAGTGGATATTTTCACTGAAGGATCCAAGTAGTCAATTAACTAGATGGGCTCTTAAATTGTCAGAGTTCGATTTTAATGTTGAACATCGTAAAGGGAAGCTGAATCAAGCCGCCGATGCTTTATCTCGTATCAGAACAATCTGCCGACCTATTTGGTCTCGTGATGCGGTTATTGCAGGGCAAAGCATTGACCCATTTTGTAAAGAAATAACTGATCAAATATTGAAAAAATCAAATGAAAATTTCATTCATGACTTGGATGGGTTGCTATATAAACGGGATGAGGGTGTAAACAAGCTAGTTGTTCCAAGGGGTATGGTAATTAGAGTTATGGAAACGCATCATGATTGTGTGTTTGGTGGTCATCAGGGTATCAAACGAACCTTAGACTCTATTAAAGCACGATATTATTGGCCAACGATGCATAAAGACGTCACTGAGTACGTAACTAAATGTCATTCTTGTAATTTAAGGAAACCAGGTAAACGATATACGGCACCCATGGGTCTTTTCCAGACGGTAAGTGTTCCTATGGACATGGTCAGTATGGACATAGTGGGACCATTGGCAACCACGAAGAATGGAAACCGCTATCTGTTATCGTTCATAGACCATGCGACACGTTGGGTTGAGGCGATACCAATAACTGATCAAACTGCAGAAACAGTTGCTAAAGTATTTGTTACCACTATCATTTCCCGATTAGGAGTGCCGAAATATTTGTTAACTGATTGTGGGACAAATTTTCTATCAATTTTATTTAAAGAAGTTTGTAGATTTATGAAAATTTCAAAAATTCAAACAACAGTAATGCACCCTATGAGTAACGGACTGTGTGAAAGGCAACATAGCACCATAGCAGCTATGGTGTCTCATTATGTAAGTAAGGATACTAGAAATTGGGATCAATATATTCCATATGTGCTTATGGCACTCAGGAATACAAGGCACCCAGTCACTAAGAAATCCCCATTTTATCTTATGTATGGGAGAGAAATGCGATTACCTACTGATGATGATTACACGTTCTCGGGAGATAAACAAACGTCGGTCGACGACCTAGCTGCAAAATTGACTGAAGCAAATGAGTTAGCAGCAAGATTAACGGAAGAGGCTAGGATAAAAAATAGAGAATATTATGACCGGAAGTCTAGATTGTTAGAACTTAATATTGGGGATCTAGTATATGTGTACCATCCGGATATTAAAAGGGGAGTGCAAGCAAAATTCAAACGCTACTGGTCAGGACCTCATCAAGTGGTGGATAAATTGAACGATTTAGTGTATACAATAAGTATAAATGATAAAAGTGCGAATTTACATTTAAATAGATTAAAGAAATGTTCTGAGAACGTAGGTAATGAAAGTAGTAGGCGAGATAAGATTTCCAAAGTTATAAACCAACCTATGGAGGATCATAACGTAGTACCAAGGGAAGTAGATAATGTACCAGGAAACCAGAGTAATGATGTAGATTTTGTTGAACTAAATTGGGTTGATGGACCTTTGTTGGTAGAGGATAATTTTGTGAATGATGTCGTTCATGAAATAGAACCCATTACATTTGACACTGACGAGAGTATGTCAGACGATGTACCGGATGACCCGAGAGATAGAGATTGGGAACCGGAAGTCCCAACGGTAAGAGAACTTGTTGATAATATAGAGCCTGAGGGACCAGCGTCACGGACGAGATCACGGTTACGACAGGGAAATATTGAGTAATAGGTTATCCTAAATACATATGAGAGGAGGTTCTAGAATATAGCGATTGAAATTGATAAATAAAGAGTATAGTAATACATAGTAATAGTAGTAATCCGTATCAATATATATATATAATAGACCAGCAGACAAGTTCTCTACCAGTAGAAATAAAGTGATAATAAAACAGAGTGGATCTAGTCATTATGTAAATGTTATGATACCAGTAATATTAAAATATTATACCCTTCGTATTATGCCTATAATAGCTCAATGATAATACTCAAAGAAAAAAAAAAAAAAAAACACACCTATTTAATCATGTACTAAGTGAGTTATGTTAGTTAGTAAGTTAGGAGAGTAATATAACTTTATACTTATTATAATGTTACCTCAGACCATTAATCTTTGGCTATTCATACATTTTTGTTTATTTGTAATGATAACAATAATGGAAAAAAAAATGAAATGTAAATTAACTAATCTGGCAAGAGTCTACTTAACAATTATGTATATATTACATAATATGACAGTTAAATACATCATTTTAAATGTATAATATTATGTTACACTGGACTTGGAAAAAAAAAGGAAAAAAAAACTATTCAGTTAGTGTTTTGAGTTTCATTAGCTACCATAAAGCCACCATTGAATCACTGATATATATCCATTGGTTACACCACAACTAGAATGGACTTACCTTCAACACTCATCTCCATGAAAATGTTATAACGCACCTGAAATTAATGAAGGAGGAGCACCATCCAATCAACTACATTTGGAACTGCGGTAACTACCATTAGACCTGGGTTCGGACCTTCATGTAGAGGCAAGCTACCACTACCAAAGCTACCTCATCACCTAATAATCACTATCGAAGCTGATCATCTTAAACCACTACATCAATATGTTAGGGGACTTTAATTCCACCTACAACACCACTGCAGTCAATAGTTTTTATGTTGAGGACGACAAGATGGTATTAAGACTCATTGTTATGGTGCTACTCATAATCGTGTGTGCAATGCAGTTCTGCATCATTAAATACTACGTCCAGACAGCATGGTTACAAGCCCTTCAGAGCAGCCCGACTTCTAGTATGGCACTAGAAAACATAAATGGATGGATCTCGACACATGAAAGGCCACCCAACTGATCATCGTGGACATTGAGAGTGTCAGTGTCAACCTATCCAGGCTTCACATTTTAAAGTTCTACCCATGAGGTCATGGATTAGCATGTATTAAAACAGATTTAAGTGTCCACTCCAGAGAGAAGTGAAACGACCAATCAGTGACCAGTGGAAAAAAAAAATTTTTTTTATATATATATTTTTTTCGTTAATCATGAGTATGTGAATAAGTATCAAAATTACCAAAATTTATCTTGTAAGCATGGCTTTAAGTAATATTATGATATTATGTGTGTTATTGATATTATGTGTGTTATTGTGTTACCACTATTCTTAAGTAAAAGAAATATATTTGTAAAGTAGGTAACATTAGGGATAAATAATCAATGCTATAATATTAGTGAGAGTAGTGCTTTTTGGGTTGATATGTTTAAACCAATAATATTAGATTTAGGTGTGTAATATAGTAGCAAAGTTAACTGATCAAAAGATTGATTAAACATTACCTTTATGATCTACGGTTTTAAGTATTTGGTATCCAGGAATACTTTTATAGTGATTTGCACTATTGTTTTAGAAGAATATAAAAAAGGAAATATATACAATATGTATTTAACTAGTTTTCTAGATTTATTGGAAATATGATTATGCTAGTATGTAGATGACTTTTGTTTAATATATAATCTTGTATTGTGTGTCCTATTTAGTAATGAATAGTTATTTGTGTAATGGATATAGTTTGATTACAATTTGAATAGTTAGTGTTAATAAAGGGGTTAGTTGATTATGCAATATCAGTTTCAAAATTAAAAAATTTGTACGTACTTAGTGGAAACATAAAGAGGTCCGCCTCTGGCGTATCCTGTTGTCAGCCGTGGGTGGAGTAGGAGGTCTAGGCACGTGCAGTGGAGCCCGTTCCGCCGCTGGTTGATGGTCAATGGTTATGTAGGCCGCCTCCCCGGAAATACTTCCTTGCGTTGTAGACGAGGTGGGCGCACGTGGGGGACTTCGGTCTGGTAGCCGCGCGGTAGATAGAGGAAGATGGGTACCTGCGGAGTAGCGACCCCGTGAATTAAGGGGATAGCAATGCCGACGTATGGCGAGAGATTCTGAGTCAACCGACACTACCACGTGAATCCACTCGCGTGAGGATGAATTTGAATTTAGGAAAGTAAATGTATCAAAACTAAACTCAAATAGCATTATGGGTAATAGGGTATAGGGGACGAAATATGAGAGACGTGTTCAAGTATGTTAACAGTTGGAGGGTAAGTGTAAACTAACCAACTCTCGTTTCCGAGGCGATTGTAGACATCCGGGAACTTAACTATCGTTTAGATAAACAACCCACAAGTGGTAGACCACCACTTATGATTCAGACGTAACATCCTTTGTGTACAATTACAGTACAAATAGCCTTAAAGTTATAGAGAAAGGAAAATGTAAAGAATAAGACAATTCCAAAAGATAGTATAGTTTCGGAAAATCCTTGGAAAGTATCAATGAATATGATTGGTAGTTTAATGGGGAATTTTAATAGTAATGTTGTAATAATTTTGTATGTGCATGGATATAGTTATTTGTAATCATTTGCATCAATTTATATTAATGCTCACTCTCAGGTTGAAAATTTGAATATTATATGTAATAATGGTTGTTGAAAGTAATAATAGCTATGAGTTGATGTCGTAGGTTTACCTGGGCTAGTGATAGAGTGTAATTCTAGATTTAATTCATGTGCAAATTTTGTTTATGTACGTATAAATACCGATCAGGTATTTAAAGGAATGCTCAAACTATCTAATCTGGGTGGTAAGAGATTGTAGCGACAGTCCAATAACCCTGGCTTATCGCGTGCGATACCACATTTCCATTGTACATTATTGTAGTAGTTTACATTGAGTAGTGGGAAATATTGGAAAAAAAAACTTTTTAAAGAAAAGTTTTTTTTTGTTTTTGAAGGGGCGAATGTAGTGTTCTGGCACTACCTGTATATGAACAGCATAATATACTAATAAATTCAGAAACAATATTGATAGTTAAAATATACAATACTTTGGTGTTAATTTTTATTCACATTTTAAGAAATAAAAGAATCAAGGAAAAGTTTGTAATATTCCACAAATACAGAATTAGACCGTCCAGAAGAAGTGCGCACATCCTGTGTGCTGGTTTACTGGTCTCAAAAGCCACGGCCAATAAGAATCCTTTGTTCTGGAGAATGACCAAATAAGGTATTAATGTCATCTTGGTGACAAAAGAGGGGATTTTATGCGATGCTCTGAGGAGCCCGAATATCGAGTCAGTTGTCATGTTGCGCTGAGCACGGTAGCCACTGAGAGCTCTCATGTAAGTAGACTCTGCCAGGTTGGATCAAGCCATATTAGTCTTGATGATGTATTAACTTCGACATAATTTCATAGCTTTCCAGTCTAAATTTTACCAACTCTATTTCTCTAACCTAACTACTATGAACGCTCATAGTGGAGCTAGTAATGAATAATAAATGTGTTGAGCATTCCTTGATGCTGTAGGTAGTTAATTAACTGTTTTAGCCTCGTATCGAAGTAACATATTGTTCTAATCTTTTATAATCCTGTGTGCTTGGTATTAGCCTGTCTTAATAAATGTCATTAAACAAAGTAAATACTAGTATTCACTGAGTAAATACCTGACCGCGGTGTCTACCCACTCGCCGCATGACAGACCGCTGCTTCAACCAACCAACTGTAGACGACTTACAACACGTCCCCGCGGAATCAGTTTCGAATTTAGGGCACCTCCCTGCTGGAGGAGCGGCGAACTCTTCAACCACCCCAGGAATTGAGCCGGCCAAGCTGAGCCCCACACCTTCCTCACCTCCCACCTAAAAAAAAAAAAAAACATTTTAGGGGGGGAGATTGTGGCGAGCGCCATCCGCGGCGGAAGATTCAACTATCGCGTGCGCGTGCGCGAGTATCTGGGAGGGGTGCGGCGTACGCAGGCGGAGGGAGTGTGTGTTTCCTGCCCGATGGGTGAAGACGCCGACTACGGCAGCACGCTCGACAGCTAAGTTGCTTTTAGATTAGAACCTTACCAAATGTGTAGTTATAAATTCATTATGATTCGTTTAGGCTAAATTAACCATTAAGGGGGGGGGGAGTAGTTCCGATAGGTAGGATTTATGAAGTCAGCTAAAATGTAGGGTTTCTGAAGTCGAGGGCATGAGGGGATCGCGGCCAACCAGTTACTTTCAATTATGTTTTATCAGTCAATTATCTTGTAATTATATTACCCTTAAGGTAGATTACTTTTTAGTGCTGATCAAAGCTGGTTGTGATTGTTAGGAACTGTCAACTAGCACTCACGCGGCCTAAAGCCTCGGACCAGCCCGCGCGTTTCTAACGCGGCGGAATCGGCGACGTTTGTTACCCAGAGATTTTCTCTCACGGCCTCTGATAATTAATATTTGTTTCCAGTCAGGTTCCCCCGGAACCGTTTTCTATTCAATTCAATCTTTTTACCGCGTATTTAAATATTCGCCTTTTTTTATTTTCCCGCCATTAGCACCAACCTTAATTTAATTTTCGCCGTTTCCCCGCAATTGGTAGCAGAGCGTTCAGAGTATAAATAAATATTTTTTTATGAGTAAAATGGCAGGGCGATCAGTTTTGACAATATATATAGATGTTTTATTAGTAAAAAAGTCGGTTAGCTGGCACGAAGAGAAGCCGATACGGACATGTCGGTCACGGCACGGGCATGTCACGAGCATGTCGTCACGAGCATGTCAGCCGACCTGCAAACATGACTTTCACTCCTGGCATGTAACGATAACGCAATAAATTTGCAAACTACTCGAATTGAATTTAGAGCAATATTATTTTCAATAAGGTGATTTAAATTTTCTGGTTAATAAATACCGAGAACAATGACGGTGAGAATCTGGAGGTGCGTGTCTGCGGTGTAGACGGGCTGTTGTCGTTCGTTTTTAAACCTGTCTATAGGCTGCGACCGCGTGCATCCGGGGACTTCAGCATTGTCATTTTCTGTATATCTTCCTCATTTTTCAATTTGCTAAAGAAATATAAACAATAAAAAGGAATGGAGGAGAAGTTAGGAATTCAATTTTGAGTGAATTTTCTTTTTACACGGACGCGTGAGTGCATTTAACAATACACCTTCGAACCTCGTGCCCACATTTGTTGAATTTGAGGAGTTAAAAATATTCAGATTTATATAAATAACGTCAGATATCTTAACTGTGAATCTTGCAAAGCAATTTCAAATATTTATCAAAGTTTGCAGTGAATTCCACTTTAGCCGTTAGTAAAAATACGAAAACCAATAGTCTTCTGGACGGCCTTCTACATTCATTTCATTTAAGTAGTTAAGTAATAGTTTAATTTTGTTTTATGATGTGTGCTGCAATTTATTTTAATTACACCTTGTGATAACGAATTCTGTGACAAGTACTCTCAAAGCTTGGGTTACATCCAACTGTCTAGGAGATTTCACGCCAATTATTTTCCAAGCGAAGTTAATAATAGTGTAGTCCTCTTTTCCAAAATGAATAAGTAAAAATCTATTAAAAAGGAAAAAATGTCAAAAAAATATATAAAATTAATGTAAAAATGTAAAAAAAATGTAAAAACAAATGTAAAAAAAAAAAAAGAAACGAGTTGTATCTCCTCCTCTAAAAAAGAAAAGATTAGAGGATTTAATAAGACTGAAAATAAATTTCGCTTGGGAAATCTCGGAGTAACCTGAGTAGAGAGGCAATTAACTATTGATTAATGTTTCTTTACAGCTCATATTAAGTTAAGTTTAGCGTATTTTCTTTTCAGCTAGTATTAAACGTCACCCCAACAAGTTATTAACGGGTCAACGGTATTCCAGTTATACTTGAGCATTATCGATCCACATAGTAGAAACCGGTTTTATCTACTCCAAGACACCCAGCCGTGTCCAGCTGAACTTATTGGTTGAACAAACACACTAACGAATATGACTAACTAAAAGTGAAGCAATTCTTTTATATGAGTATGGTATTAGAGAATCTATAAAAAATAATTTGTGTCTTCAATTTCATTATTAATTGATTAGACATTTAACAATAAATTTAATTTAATTAGTTAATGGAACAGTTAATTTTTCATGGGAAAATTTTTTTTAGGTATTTTGTAAACGATAGGGAGTTTTCTGGCTGACCTACCTGTAGTGGTTCAGTTTTCCCTCCCCACCTGGTGAATCAAGTGTATTAATAAATTGGTTACCTTCCTACGGCGTTTGTGATATTTTTTTTTTTTCGAAATTTGAATTGAAATTTGAACAGAAACAAAATTCAAGTGGCCTTCAATTCCGCCCAGCATGACAGCACAGAAGCAACGCCTGCTAGCTTGTTCCTGGGTCGGGAAATCAAACACCCGCTTCAGTTAGCGTGGAGGCTCGACGAGCTTAGTGCCCTCGGCCCCACAAATTCCAACCGAACAGCGCTGGAGGTGTGGCGAGCGCCACCCGCGGCGGAAGAAGCAACTATCGCGTGCGCATGCGCGAGGATCTGGGAAGGGTGCGGCGTACGCAGTCGTCAGGACAGTGTTCCCGCTGGAGGACGCCCCCCACGGCCACTCGTCAGCTAAGTTGCCTTAGTTTAAGAATTAACTCTAAATTAATATATATCGATTATGTTTCGGTTAGGCTAAATTAACCATTAAGGGGGGGGGAGTAGCCCTTTGGGTAGGATTTAGGCAGCCAGTTAAAATGTAGAGTTTTGGTAATTTAAGGCACGAGGGGATCGCAGCCAACCAGTTATTTTCCAGTTATCTTTTATCAGTCAATTAACTTGTTATTATATTACCCTTAAGGTAGATCACTCTTAGTGCTGATCAAAGCTGGTTGTGATTGTTAGGCCCGTCAACTAGCACTCACGCGGCCGACACCATTGCACCAGCCCACGCGTTTCTAACGCGGTGGAACAGGCGACGTTTATTAGCCCGCGATGATCTCACACGGCCTCTGATAATTAATCTTTTTGCTATTCAATTCACTCTTTAACCGCGCATTTAATCCGTGTATATTTTCCGTAATTAGCACCAGTGCCGCGGTATTCATCATCATCCATCGTCACCATTTTCGCCCGTTTCCCCGCAAATTGGTAGCTTATTCGTTCGCCGTTCCCCGCAGAGGCAAGCGTTAGACGCCCTGCGTCGCGCGAGGCAAAAGCGCGAGGAGTACTATAACAGGGATAAGAAACCCCATAACTTCAAACCGGGTGATTGGGTTATGTTCAGACTACATCCCCAGTCCAAAGCGGCCGATAGCGTAAATCACAAACTCATGCCACAATGGTCCAACCCGTGTGTAATAAATCGATTCACCACACCGGTCACCGTCCAGTTAGTTAAGCCGTAAACGGGGAAGTTGGTTACGTCGGCGCATGTTTCTCAGTTAAAACAGTTTTTTCAGCCCCAGTTTTAATATGGTCGTGTGAGTGCTATGCGACGGTCCCTGGCCTATGTTAGTGTAGTTCTTAAGTTCTATCTTCCTTTCTTATTCTTCATTCTATCTACACGTCTTCCCGCGTTTAAATTATCTTCCGAGCGACACCTCTAGTTACCACGGGGTCGGGCGTTTGAGTCTAAGGGGTTTCTTTACGAGGACTCCCCTACAGATTACCCGACGTCCTGTCGACGTGAGGCGCCGCAACCTTTTTTAACCGTTTCCTACATCGTTATTAGGGAGAACGCTGCTAAGCCGCTGTGACCGTGGCAAGTTTTAATTTTTTTTTATCAAGTAGGTTAGAGAAATCATTTCATAAGTTCCTTAATTCCAGTATAAACAAAAGCTGTGAAATCTTTTTGTGTTTTTTTTTTTTGTAATTCACTTTTGTTTATGCTGCTTGCCCGGCACACAGCTGGCGGATAAGCCATCGTGAGGTGAGTCGACACGCCTCAGGATAGCCGCAGTGTAGAACACACACACACACACCCACGCACACACACACGTCACACACACACACAATAGCACAACGTTCGTCGCCACACTTACACATGACTATCTCTATCCTGTTCTATCTCTTTTCTTATATATTTAGTACTTAGGGATGCCAACAATGAGCTAGGGATACGGGCAGATTAAATTAAGTAGTATAATAAAGTTAAGCGGATGAAGTTATTTAGCGCGATTTATTAGGGACGATGATCAGGAGCAGGGCAAACATGTCAGAATTGGCAATGGAAAATTAGTTGTAAGAGTTGAATTTTCTAGTATTAAAAACATTATATTAAATATATCTATTCGGGGTGTTGGCATATAATTTAATGTAGCTGTAAGATTAAAACCTAGTATATTATTTGGGAGCGCAGTCAATATATGAATAGACTGCACCCAGCTCAAACAATTATTCTTGGAAGCGATAGGGCGGAAGACGTCGTCGAGGGACGGCCTTATCGCATTCCATTGTTAAATCGGGTCGGCTGCGAGACCTAGGACAACAGACAGACGGACGATACAACAATACACGACAATGGGGAATTGGCCCAAGCTACAATCTATTAGGTTACTTTAATTGTAACACAACCACATTTAAAATTTAATAATTAATTCAATAATTAATATCCTACCTCCACCTCCACTTGTCAACAGCTTAAATAGGGGTCCATTATTCAAGTCACCTGAGATATTTGTATACATTACCAACCACACATACAGACTAACTTAATGTTTACATTTTTTCTCACCAACAGTTCTCCCATCGCGTTTACTACCGACCGACGGACATACAGACTAGGCAGTGTTTCTCTCCAGCGTTTGTTTATCAATATATTTAATAAGTTAAGATTGAAAGGAAGTGTAACGTGTGTCAAACAATAGGACTAACTTTACTAACTCTAATTATTTTGATTAAGGGAAAGTTTTTTTAGATTTAATTTTCCTTTTGTATTATTCCTTTTAATTTTTAACCTTTTTACATTAGTATTTTGCTTTAATTCACCATTCCATAGGCAATCATGTTTAACTTGATCATGTCAATTTCCTTTCTTGTAAATTAACGATAAATTACCAGTTAAGATAGTCGCGGGGGGAATTTTTCGTCCTACAAGGGCATGTGTCAGCGACTGGAGAATGGATAACAAGGTGTGAGTCAGCTAGTTCGCCCAATTCAAGGGAGACCATTCCGGTTGCGCCATCTATAAACAACGGCTGCCCGCCTTTCAACTGTCTGATCGTCCATCGGCTGAGCCCTGGATTGAGGAGGGGCAATAAATCAGCTGTCCGACCACTATTGGTCTATATATATATACCAATCTAGTAAAGTGAAGCACATTTTCATCCTTTTGCACTTCGGCATGGATTGCCACATCGGACCTCCAACTATGGCGCATTCAACTACCTTGAGGCATGGGTTGCCCCACCAGAAGGAGCTGCATCCGATTTAAGTCACTATCATCTAGTGCCCATAGCCACTATTGCGGCTAACTCACCACCATGGCTTTTAGCCCTATGCCAGTATCAGCTAATCAAGGAGCGGCGAGACCACACTGCATTGTTCAGAACCGGGGGAAGAGGTGATACCCATTGGATCCATCCAACTATTACCGCCATCTCGCTGGCACACTCCCGCACCACTCTAGATTTAACCTTAAGTCAATCATAATTGTTAGGATCAATTTTACCATAAGTAGTTAAGTACCCTTTTCGATCAATTTGCACACTTTTCCATTAGTTAAATAGTTATTTTGCCGTGCGAGTCGACACACCTTACCTTCTATAAAAAAAAAAAAAAAAAAATAAAAAAAAAAAAAGAAGAATTTCAGAACAATGACCGCTGCTTCAACCAACCAACTGTAGACGACTTACAACACGTCCCCGCGGAATCAGTTTCGAATTTAGGGCACCTCCCTGCTGGAGGAGCGGCGAACTCTTCAACCACCCCAGGAATTGAGCCGGCCAAGCTGAGCCCCACACCTTCCTCACCTCCCACCTAAAAAAAAAAAAAAAAAAAAAAAACCCAAAAAAAAAAACATTTTAGGGGGGGGAGATTGTAACGAGCGCCATCCGCGGCGGAAGATTCAACTATCGCGTGCGCATGCGCGAGTATCTGGGAGGGGTGCGGCGTACGCAGGCGGAGGGAGTGTGTGTTTCCTGCCCGATGGGTGAAGACGCCGACTACGGCAGCACGCTCGACAGCTAAGTTGCTTTTAGATTAGAACCTTACCAAATGTGTAGTTATAAATTCATTATGATTCGTTTAGGCTAAATTAACCATTAAGGGGGGGGAGTAGTTCCGATAGGTAGGATTTAGGCAGTCAGCTAAAATGTAGGGTTTCTGAAGTCGAGGGCACGAGGGGATCGCGGCCAACCAGTTACTTTCAATTATGTTTTATCAGTCAATTATCTTGTAATTATATTACCCTTAAGGTAGATCACTTTTTAGTGCTGATCAAAGCTGGTTGTGATTGTTAGGAACCGTCAACTAGCACTCACGCGGCCTAAAGCTTCGGACCAGCCCGCGCGTTTCTAACGCGGCGGAATCGGCGACGTTTGTTACCCAGAGATTTTCTCTCACGGCCTCTGATAATTAATATTTGTTTCCAGTCAGGTTCCCCCGGAACCGTTTTCTATTCAATTCAATCTTTTTACCGCGTATTTAAATATTCGCCTTTTTTTATTTTCCCGCAATTAGCACCAACCTTAATTTAATTTTCGCCGTTTCCCCGCATAAATACGTTGTAGTTAACTGCTACAGAATACGCTTTATGATATAATAAGTAAATCGGGATTCGGATTTATTTTTTTATACAAACCGAGAATCTGTCGGTAACCCGATGGGTTGCGATCGAAATACAAATTTAATATTTAGAATCGGGAGACCGACCAGCTCTCGGTTTGTATAAAAAAATAAATCCGAACCCCGATCGAATTATTATATTTTTCCTCAGCTATATAAGGACGTGCTTCTCTTTGTAGATTCAGTTACATTTGGTCAGTTGTTTTGTCTCCAACTGGGCATTAAATTATTCTAAACGAGTACATTTGATTTAGATATAATAAATAAATCGGGGTTCGGATTTATTTTATATACAAACCGAGAATTTGTCGGTAGCCCGATAGGTTGCGATCGAAATAAATATATTTAGAATCGGGAGACCGACCAGCTCTCGGTTTGTATAAAAAATAAATCCGAAGCCCGATCGAATTATTATATTTTTCCTCAGCTATATAACGACGTGCTTCTCTTTGTAGATTCAGTTACATTTGGTCAGTTGTTTTGTCTCCAACTGGGCATTAAATTATTCTAAACGAGTACATTTGATTTAGATGAATTGAAAAACAAACGTCCGATTTAATAACTTGAACAAACATTTTCTATTGTTTCATGCGTTGTATTTGATTTTGTTATTTTACTGAATACGTGCAGTTCGTTCTTGTATCCAACACTTTCACAGAATTCTTATTGTGAAGTCAGTTTTGTTTCATAATCTGTGTGTTCTTCGATTCCAGGACGTAACTCGTTACAACAACAGGCACCACAAGATATAAAGGCCCAGCCTTCAGTATCATCTGACACTGAAGATCAAGCCACCGCAAGGATACATCTATGCACCTAGGGAAAGGTGAAGGAATGAGTATTAACCAGTGTCCAGAGAGTGAGATGTCGGAAACGGTAGCAGAAGACAGCAGACCTTATGTTGACCAGAAGCAAGAAAGAAAACTTGAATGTGGACCTTGCAGAAAGACGGCGCACTGTGTGGAATTGTTAAGAGATTCGGAAGGCGATTTCTACAATGTCTGTTGCAAATGTCGGACAAAACATCAGTATTTTTGGCGATACCGTAACGAAAATGTGAAATGCAATCATTTGTAAAAGAAGGGTGTTTAAAAATGTTTTAATTGTACAATTGTCTGTCTGAAAATAAATGTAATTTTTATCATATATGCATTTTTATTAGCCTACAGCCTCAACTTGCAATGATAAGTAGTTTACAGTATACTGTCACGATTTGACTTTGTGGTGATAGGATAGGACAGGACCTGGGTTGTTCGTATGTATCGAACATCGGTGGAAAACTGGAGTTACATACAAAGTCTGAGATATATCGTCACAATCGTGAGTCTTGATACAAAACACGTTTCACGCCTAAATACAACGGCGAGAACGCTGATTTGTAAGACTCACCGAGTGATGATTTCACAGACAATTAATGTATTTCGTTCGTCACACAAAGACACACCATTGAAGCTTTGAAGTACACATTCGTAATCATCTTAGTTCGTAACACGAAGTCTCACATCGTTGAAGTGAGTAATCAGTTTAGTAAAATCATAAAACGTAACTTGCTCTGACATTTGTAAGTGGCCGACTCAAAGTACAGCTACAAACATTTTCCGACCCGCAACTCGGGCTTCATTCGTAAGTCAAACAAAGTCAAGCCATAGATTGCGGTCTAGCCACGTCTTGTAGACGTATTTTACGAGTATTACCGCAGGTAAAGAATGAAAATCTTTTACCGACCCGACTGAACCTTCTTGAGAAAATTATTCTTCACAAATCATGGGAGGCTGAATTCCGGAGTATATATATATATATAGCGCCTATAGCTTCGCGTCAGCCCCTTTCCTATAGCTTCTTCTGATGCTCATTCTTATGGGCAAGAAGCTATAGTAGTACGTGCGCGAACCATACTCTACCTTTATACTACATTTCTCCCTTTAGGCCCCGCCACTCGTCTCTCATTGGCTCAAACAAGTCACGTGACGCTGGAGGGAATAGAAATAACTAGAATTAGGGGAAAAACAGGGAAATAGGGAGAATTGGCAGGGAATCGTGGGAGAAACGGGAATTGTTCGATCAGTCGTTAGACAGAACCGTGAGTAGACGGCCAAAAGTCAAAAGTGAGGTTTTGTCAGACAGTGTAAAATCTCATAACATCGGTCGATTCATACAATGAAAGGTGGAAAACACTAACTAGTTTGCTTGTCAATTAGGAACAATAGTTGTTAAATAGTATTACAAATACTATTTAAAGAAACAACTCGAAAAACAGATACAATTACTTGCAGCTACACACCCGAGTTGCATTAGTAAGTAAGACAAACAAAGTCATAATATGTAAGTGGTGAGCATCTTCCTGAGACATTCGTAGTATACCAATTCCAAGCACAACTGCAATTATTACAGACATTACATTACGGGTCCGTTCGTAAAACATAGTCACATCGTGGTAGTGAGATTTACCGTTTAGGAAAAACACTGACTGAACACCACTTGGTCTGACATTCGTAACATGTCGACTGCGTGTACCGGTATAGTGAATAAACTCAAAGAACAGATACAATTACTTGCAGTTACACACCCGTGTTGCATTAGTAAGACAACCAAAGTCTTACGTAAGTGATGAGTAGTCATCGCAGTAAAACAACTGAACGCATCTCCCTCTGACATTTGTAACATAACGATTCTCAGTACAGCTGCAGTTATTTACAGACATTACCGTAAAACAAAGTCACATCGTTGTAGTGAGATTTGCCGTTTAGGAAAAACACTGACTGAACACCACCACCAACCGCTTTGACATTCGTAACATGCCGACTGCGTGTTCCAGTATAGTGGTGAAACACTTCAATACGGTTCAGAAAAACTGTACCACTACAATTATTTACAGACATGTCATGGGATCGTTCATAACACAGGATCACATTGTAGTAGCGAGAATCCAGATCGAGGAAAATACTGAACGAAACTTGGTCCGATATTTGTACCATATCAACTCCACATACCTTTACATTTATTTGCGGACACGCGATCGTGGTGGGTTTGTTCGTATTACAAAGTAACAACGTAGAAGTGAGATTCCAGGTTAGAGAAATTACTGAACACAACTTGTTTTAGCATTTGTAAGACACCGACTCCGTGTACCGCTACATATATTTACAGACATGCGATCAAGGGTTCGTTCGTATTACAAAGTCACAACGCAGAAGTGAAATTTCAGTTTAGGAAAATTACTGAACGCAACTTGTTCTGACATTTTTAGGATACCGACTCCGAATACTGCTACATGTAATTAAAGAGACGCGATCATGGGTTCGTTCGTAGCACCAGAATTCACATCGTATGAGTGAGATGTTAGTTTAGGAAAACTACTAACCACAACTTGCTTTGACACTTGTAACATGCCGATTCCTAACTTCTTATTCGTAAAATAATGTGTAATGAAATACACATTCCTAATATCTTTAGTAGACAATTGATAGTGACCAATTCCAAGTACCACTGCAATTGTTTACAGACACGTAATGGTATCGTTCATAACAAAAAGTCACATTGTACAAGCGAGAAATCAAGTTAGGAAAACTATTGACTGCATCTTGCTAAGTGAAAATCTATTACCGATCGGACTGAACCGTCTAGAGAGAAATATTTATTACAAATCATGGGAGGTTGGATTTCGGGGTATATATATATATATATATACAGGGTGATTCATGACGTTCTCCCCCCACTTCTATAGCATATTCTACCACTAAAAACAATGAAAAAATGTCATATAAACATAGGTCCAAAAACGCTTCGTTAGCGAGTTACAGCCATCGGAAGATTTCGTCATGGTTCATGGGCAAAAAATGAAATAATATTGTACATAACTTATGGAAAGGTATATTAGGATTGAAATTCCATGATTTCATATGTATTTTCACATGGAAAAGCTAATAAAATAGGTTTGAGAACTGTACCTTAAGTAGTTTTTGAGTAATCCGGGTTAAAATTGGGATATTAGGACAAAAAAATTCAGTTTTTCTCAGTTTAGTAAAGAGAAACGTTGTTAAATTGGTTACAAAGGCACACAACTTTCGTACATTATTTTTTTAGAATTTAATTCTGAGTTAAGTTGTGTAAAAAATACTACAGAAATAAGAACAGAAACTCAAATTTATTAAATTAAATACATTATTAATGCAAAAGAAATTACTATACAAATTAAACAAAATCATTGCTTTGGTCTAACAAATGCAATTATTATTATAATTGTTATTAAGAATAAAACTAAGAGTAAATAATAAATGATAAATCCAAAAAAATAAACAATAAACATTGTCCAGCATCATTTTACAACCAATAACAACGTAATATTGTACGCAAAACCTTTTTCTAATTTGTTTAATTTTTTTCCTAAGTTGGTAACGCATGAACAACAGCTGATCAACAATTATTTCCTGATCCGGTTTGTACATAACCTGTTCATTACAGTATAACAGTACTGTAGTAGTGTTTTGCAAGTTACAAAAGCTATTTGTGTGAAGTGCATTGCAATAATAATTGTTTTCTGCGAGTTGTCTATTGGTTGTTTTGTCAGTGAAATAATGCCTTACGTATTTACATCGGAAGAATATGCTGATATGGTTTTTATTTTGGGTTATTGTAATGGTAATGCTAAAGCTGCTAGAGATGAATATGAACTACGTTACCCTAATAGGAGGATTCCAGATTCCAAAACAATACGTGAAACTTTCCTCACTCTTCGGGATACAGGATCACTACCAAGTATTCGTACTAGTTATGAACGTGCTTTCCAACATGATGATAATAACATTATTAACGCTGTTCTCCGAAGTCCAGGTGTAAGTACACGACGTCTCTCTAGGCGGATAGGAGTTTCACAGTCAACTGTGTGGAGATCACTCAAGCGACATCAATTTCATCCATTTCATAAACAACAGGTTCAACATCTACAGCCGGGGGATGGCCCACTTCGCTTGGAGTTTTGCTACTTTTTAAATACTAATCAACAACTGTACAAGCGTATTCTCTTTACTGATGAAGCACAGTTCACTAGGGATGGGGTCAACAACTTGCACAATGAGCACTCATGGGCTCAAGAAAATCCTCATGAGGTAATTGAACAGAACTTTCAACACAGATTTAGTGTCAATGTCTGGTGTGGTCTTATACACAATTGGCTGATTGGACCATTCATACTACCTGCACGACTAAATGCTGAGTTTTATTTGCACTTCCTTCAAGATGAGTTGCCACAGCTGCTTGAGGATATTCCTTTGCATCTCAGACGAAATTTGTTCTTCCAGCATGATGGAGCACCTCCCCACTTTTCTCGGGCCGTTATTACTCACTTGAATGATCAATTTCCTGGACGATGGATTGGCCGTGGAGGGCCTTACCCTTGGCCACCAAGATCACCAGATCTATCTCCATTGGATTATTGTATCTGGGGATGGATGAAAGGTCTAGTCTACAAGACAAGAGTTAATTCGCGAGAAGAATTAACTGCCCGTATTATGGATTCTGCTACACAGCTAAAGGAACACCCAAGAAAGTTGAGAAATTCAACAAAAACAGTACACAAACGTGCTTTAAAATGCATCGAAAATGGAGGCCTCACTTTTGAACATGTAGTGTAATAAAAAACATGTCTAAAGTTGGGAAAATCAATTTGTTGTTCTTTTAAGGTAATTTATGTATTTAATTTAATAAATTTGAGTTTCTGTTCTTATTTCTGTAGTATTTTTTACACAACTTAACTCAGAATTAAATTCTAAAAAAATAATGTACGAAAGTTGTGTGCCTTTGTAACCAATTTAACAACGTTTCTCTTTACTAAACTGAGAAAAACTGAATTTTTTTGTCCTAATATCCCAATTTTAACCCGGATTACTCAAAAACTACTTAAGGTACAGTTCTCAAACCTATTTTATTAGCTTTTCCATGTGAAAATACATATGAAATCATGGAATTTCAGTCCTAATATACCTTTCCATAAGTTATGTACAATATTATTTCATTTTTTGCCCATGAACCATGACGAAATCTTTTGATGGCTGTAACTCGCTAACGAAGCGTTTTTGGACCTATGTTTATATGACATTTTTTCATTGTTTTTAGTAGTAGAATATGCTATAGAAGTAGGGGGAGAACATCATGAATCACCCTGTATATATATATATATATATATATATATATATATATATATATATATATATATATATATATATATATATATATATATAGTGCCTATAGCTTCGCGTCAGCCCCTTTCCTATAGCTTCTTCTGATGCTCATTATTATGGACAAGAAGCTATAGTAGTACGTGCTCGAACCATACTCTACCTTTATAGTACATTTCTCCCTTTAGGCACCGCCCCTCGTCTCTCATTGGCTCAAACAGGTCACATGACGCTGGAGGGGATAGAAATACCTAGAATTACGGGAAAAACGCAGGGAAATAGGGAGAATTGGCAGGGAATCGTAGGAGAAACGGGAATTGTTCGATCAGTCGTTAGACAGAACCGTGAGTGGACGTCCACAGGTCAAAAGTGAGGTTATGTCAGACAGTGTAAAACCTCACAACATCAGTCCGCTCATAACACGACCGTTTGAAAACACTAATTAGTTCCCTTGTCGATAAGGAACTTCTACAGTTCTTATTCTGAAGTTATAAAACATAAATTCAGAGAACGGTTACAATTATTTACAGCTACACAATACTCGCGTAGAAAAGTCATATGTAAGTAAGTAGTGGGTAGGCATCGCAGTAAAACAAGTGAAAACATCTTTGTCTTGCAGACACGCGATCATGGGTACGTGTGTAACACAATTACAAAGTGTACAAGAGACAGTTCAGTTTTTGAAAAACTACTGAACGCCACTTGCTCAGACATTTTTGTCTGAGTCAAATCCAAATATTACTACAATTAATTATTTACAAACACGTGACCATGGGTTCGTTCGTAACACAAATTAAGATCGTAGAAGTGAGAATTCAGTATAGTAAATTTACTGAACGCCACTTGCTCTGATATTCGTAACACACCAACTTCAAGTACCAATCCAATAATTTACAGATACTAGATCATTGGTTCGTTCATTGCACGAACTCGCATTGTAGAAGTGAGAATTCTGTTTGGTAAAATTAATGAACACCACTTGCTATCATATTCGTTACACACCGACTTTAGGTACCGCTATAACTATTTACAGACACGCGATAATTTGTTCGTGCATAACACAATTACAAAGCGTACAAGAGATAGTTTTGTTTCGTTCATCGTCGGGAAGCCGATGTGTTTAATTAGATTATGCTACGCAGCGGATTCCCGATTCACATGTCTTTGCAACCTATCGGGCTACCGACCGGCTGTAGATTTAAAAAAAACACAATTGGATGCGAGTCCCGATCTGATTCCCATTTCCTCGTCGGATATATATGTTGCACTCAAACTCCGAATTCGGACAATGTCCGAAATTTTTACTCACTGCGCGATGTGGACAATGTGAATTACCCACGTCGCGGAGTGAGCATTTTATTGGGACATTGGCCGAAGCGAAATACCCAGAACGCTTTGTGGATAAGCGAAAGTACTCAAGTGCCGAAATAAACACGTTCATCGGAGATTGAGCAAAACCATAATACCCATAACCCGACGTGGATTATCTATTTTACCCACGTCGGGTTGTGGGTATTTGTAATTTGCGCAAACGCTGAAAAGCCTCCAAACACAACCATACCCTACACTAATTCCATTATAACAAGTAAAATAAAATCAAATTTTCCTTGAAATCCATTTATTTTAATTTAAAGTATCTTATTATTGAAAATAGAAAAAAGTTATTAAATATTTTCATACTAATACGTTTTTCATATGAGTCTTTTTCACACATGTACCACTTTCAATGTTTATTAAAGTTCTTTTCAGAAAGTATTCACTTTACTTGTTAGCACAAGAAGTGCTACTGTGACATTTAGAATTGCATTTTAAATTTGATTTTACACATTTGCAAGATCTGCCTGAACAGTTCTTCTTGCATCCACATCTGATGAAACCTTGTTTGGACCCGGATGACATCATTTCTTCTTTACGGACATTGAGCTGTTCATCAGGTACATCTATGTTATTAATAAATTTATTAGGAACTACCTGGAACTGGTTTCTAGAAAACTGTTTGTCAAGAACTCCATGCTTTGTACCAAGGGTATAGGAATCATCGTTCTTATTTATTACAACAGCCATTACATTTCTTGGAGCTAGTCGGCCTCGGTCGACATCAGGAATGTTTACCAAAACGTTATTGCCGACTGAAACTGGAGTTAATTTTCTTTCAGTAAGCTTTAACATTTTGGCTGCCTGACTTTTTAATGCAGTTACACAGTTTTCTCGTGTTGTGTCTATGGCAGATTTTCTTGAGCAAAGAGTGCACAAAGGTAAGTATAAGTCTTCATTATTTGAAACTTCATAATGTATGTGCTGACCACATTCAAAACAGCTGTTTGCTTTGTCACAATAAATATCACAGAGTGTTAAGTTATCGCTGGACATTGTTTCTTTTTCTACGTGTTTATTGTTTTCTACAGTCCTTGTCAAAATCTCCGAAGCATCTTCATCCACAGCATTTATTGCACGTCTGGACCGTGAGAAACGGATTTCGGCGTTTGCGCAAATTACAAATACCCACAACCCGACGTGGGTAAACCATTTTAATGTCTATTTAATGACTAATGTCTAATGGAAAATAGACATTAAACCATTTTAATGTCTATTTTCCAAAAACTCTGTCACGTCAGCATGCTAACCAGAAATGGTTTACTAATGAACTTAAAGTAGAAAATAGATTACCCACGTCGGGTTATGGGTATTATGGTTTTGCTCAATCTCAAATGAACGTGTTTATTTCGGCAATTGAGTATTTTCGTTTACCCACAACGCGTTCTGGGTATTTCGCTTCGGCCGATGTCCGAATAAAATGCTCACTCCGCGACGTGGGTAATTCACGTTGTCCACATCGCGAAGTGAGTAAAAATTTCGGACATTTTCCAAGGAATTCACACTCATAACACCAGATATAGGGTCAAAATTAAAATTCCATACCATAGAGTTTCAAAAACGTAATCATAATCTTTCTTTATTGTCACATAAATAACGTTTACATTTTAGCATTGCTAAAAAACAGGTGGCATTGTCAGTATATTTACAAGAGTATAGTTCATATGAAATATGTACTTTTTGTCATATATTAAATAATAACTTTGCTATGATATAAATAATAACATTTTCTTAACTATCACAAAAGCTCTCAACAAAATACAATAAAATAGGTTTTTGATCCTTAGTAATACACATTAGCTTAAAATAATTCATCTAACCTAAATAATAAGGGGCCCAGAATAGATCCCTGAGGCACCCCCACCTGTATTTTTTTCCATTCAGACTTAGTTTTGGTGTTATTTCTTACTATTACCACGCGCTGGTACCTATTTTCTAGATAAGACCTAATCCATTCAACTGCTTTCGATGAAAAAGTATAGAAGTAGAGCTTGTTCAACAAAAGGGTGTGATCAACGCAATCAAAAGCCTTGGACATCAAAAACACGTGTAACTCTTTCCAAATTAAATGTATACATTTCTTCAATAAGCTTCCTTCTGAAGCTGGAGGAGATTCCTTTCAGTAATCTACAATAAGCAACAGGCTGTTGAAATGATTTTTGAAACAGATGTTAGACATCAGCAATTTATTGTCTGCATCCTTGTATCCTACAATTTAACAACATATTATCTTGTTTCATATTTTGTTTTTTTCTTCTTCATTTGCAGGACCTAATCCAGTGCCCATATAATCGGCACCACAAGGTGAAGCGATCCAAATTACCATACCACATGGTTCTCAAGTGTAAGCCTCCACGAGGGTACATCGTATGTCCTTACGATCCCATGCACCTAATCAGAAAAGAGGAGAAGGACATTCACTACTGTCTGGGGAACGCAAAATGGAAAAGTATATCGACTAAGTAAATGTTCCCACAACCTATAAAAAATAGTTAATAAATATATAATTTATGTTTACAAATTACTTAAATAATAACTTTAATTTTTGTGGCTTTACTTCCATTTACAATCGCTTGGCTGGAGATGACTATACTTTCCTTTATGGCGAATTATTAACTCTCTTTATTTTGTAGCATCATTTAAAATCAAGTCATCTTTATAAGGTAACCAAATATGTACTTGTTGTGTTTAGTGACACCCAATAGTAAATGTACATCGCGAACTGTATATACCAACAGATTGTAATTAATATAAGTAAAATAAAAAAAATCGTTTGTAATAACCACTGTTAAAGTAGAAACAGTATTTAATCTACCCAGTAAATTTAATTGATTACTAGACAAACCTAATTTTAAATCATCATTATTATTTTATTCTGAATTCAGGACCGAACGCAAAGCCCTCGAAAAAATAACTGTAATGTAGTAAAAAATTATGTATAGCACAATGTTATAAGGTATCTATTGTTGAACGCAAAGAATACCCTACTAGAAAAATATTGAGGCCATAAAATTGGAAATACATAAACAATTTACTTACTACTAAGTATTTTACTGGATTCCACAAAGTATAACAAAAGTTAAAAAAATATAACATTTTTAAGAGAAATTGTTATAATAAAGAAAAAACTTTAAAATGCACCTATTGTAGAGTTGATAATGTAACTCAGGTATCAATACTTTTTTGACAG
Organism: Stictocephala bisonia; assembly: GCA_035578905.1. Classification (NCBI taxonomy): domain Eukaryota; kingdom Metazoa; phylum Arthropoda; class Insecta; order Hemiptera; family Membracidae; genus Stictocephala; species Stictocephala bisonia. The sequence goes on along the minus strand of JAQJVL010003654.1, from coordinate 21,333 downwards.
AAATTTAAAATAAATATTAATTATGTAACATATATTAACTTCTAGAATGTTGCTTTCGTAAATAGACAGTAGTAAATTGTTATGTGTTCTATAGGTATTGCATAAAAAATATGGATCATATTACAAATACTGTAATGGATAACACTTTTTATCGTACGTTTTTTCCAGATAAATGGCGCTTATGTGGTTTCCAAAGATTTTAAAAGACAGGAAATAGGCGAAGAAAACCCATCTAAAAACAAAACAAATTTGGGACGAAAATCAAACTTTTGTACTATTTGCAGTAAACATGTTAAGGAATTTTGCTGACATTATGAAAAGAAGCATAAAGATACGCCATAGGGGCAAAAACTTACCGAATTAAATAGTGTTTTGGATAAAAAAACTAAGGAAGGAACTCAAGACTAAAATCACTGATATTCTAAGGAAAAGAGGAAACGCGCAATTTAGTAAGGCAAATTGCTTGCCGTCACAGGAAGAAGGTTCAGATAACGTTGTGGTACCAGTAAAAAGGTCTGGATCAGTTACTGCTAACCACGACAATACTGTGCAATGTTCCTACTGCGAGGGTTTCTACAGGAAAAGAACTTTCTCGCGCCACCTGAAACGTTGCAACATTTTTAAGATGTTTAGTGACAAGACTTACGATGGGCGTAATGTAAAAACGCATTCTCAGCCTATACTGCAGTCCATAGAAGGAGCGAGTGAAGCTCTCGTGAAAGATGTCATAAGGGTGATGAAAAAAAGTGAAGCCAGAGATCATGCCTTAACCTCTTCAGTATGAATTATTTAATATTTTTTTACTCAATTAACTAATTTTGTACACTATAGTGTACATCAACAGCAGTGTAAATTGGAGAGAGCCATACAATCAGGTTCAGCTGGTGCATAGGGATGCTGGCTGGACCAGATTGAGATGATGATCATTGGATGTTGTGTCAGCTGGACCGGATCAAGATGAGGTAATATTGTTAATTAATTTAAATTAAAATATGAATAAAATTAATATTATTTATTTTGAGATGATCATGAGATGCTGAAGCAGAGATGCTGGTTGAACCAGATTGAGATGATAACATGCTGTGTCGACTGTACCAGATCAAGATGACGTAATATGGTTAATCAATTTAAATTAAAATATGAATAAAATTAATATTAATTATGATTGTGGAATGCTGTGTCAGCTGGACCAGATCAAGATGAGGTAATATTGTTAATCAATTTAAATTAAAATATGAATAAAATTAATATTAATTAAGTTGAGACGATTGTGGAACCAAGCCTGTTAGGCCTCGGTGAAAGCTGAAGCAAGGTCGCTCGAAGTACAACCGACCTTGTGGCCAGAGGGTAGATTTCTCTTTCATCGAGCTTTATGTGAAGGGATGTTCGAAACCAAACAAAATACCAAACATGGTGAAACTACCCTGGCATATCCTGGTGAAAGTACGATCGCTTGCAGTAAACACCAAACCAAGCCTGATATGTCTCGGTGAAAGCGAAAGCAAGGTCGCTCGAACCGAAATAGTTGTCACCTGTAGTAAACAACACCTCACCGGTATAAATACACACTGGAAATACCAATGGTCATCAGTTTGGTTGTGACATCTCCTCCTACCAACTCAGCGCTACCGTTACTTTGTACCATCTCTACTTAGCTGCTGTTACTAAGTCTATCCAGGTAAGATATAATTTATAACACAAGTCCATTTAAGTAATGGGAACTTTGAAACATTTTCATACCAAAAATTATGTATCAACACCACTACCTTGTAGTGTTTAAGTTAATTGAATCTATAAGTTTATAGACACAAATTTTGCATTAACCTTTTTTCATATTTATAATTCATGTCTTTTTTCATACTTATAAGTCAATATGTTCCAAACTAATTTATTTGAAACATTTTCTTACCGAAAATTATGTATTAACACCACTACCTTGTAGTGTTAAGTTAATTGAAGCTATAAGTTTATAGACACAAATTTTGCATTAACCTTTTTTTCATATTTATAATTCATGTCTTTTTTCATATTTATAAGTCAATATGTTCCAAACTAATTTATTTGAAACATTTTCTTACTGAAAATTATGTATCAACATCACTACCTTGTAGTGTTAAGTTAATTAAATCTATAAGTTTATAGACACAAATTTTGCATTATCCTTTTTTCAAATTTATAATTCATGTATTTTTTTCATATTTATAATTCATATATTTTTTTTTCATATTTATAAGTCAATATGGTTCAAACTAATTTATTTGAAACATTTTCTTACCGAAAATTATGTATCAACACCACTAACTTGTAGTGTTAAGTTAATAAAACTTTTTCTTAGCTCTCTCAGGATTCAAACAATTATTTCTCTACAGGTTTTGTTTCATGTAATATTAAATTGAGAAACATTTTGCATCTATGCTTTCTTCAACGATTTCCATTCAATACTACTTGGTATAGACAAGATGATTAATATTAAAGAAATTCAAACTAAATATTTTGAATATAGTTAATCAAACCCTAAACAGAGCGAATTTATTTTCAATTCACAATGGAAAATCCATCATGCCACATTTGCAATAAAACCTTTTCAAATGCATCTAGCTTGAAGAGGCATGTGCAGACATCCCATGAAAAATCATCATCGGTAGTTTGCGTCCACTGTGACAAGAAAGGACTATCTGAAGATCCATTTAGACAGAGTACATGGTGAAGCCAGCAGTAAACATCAGGATAATAAGTCAGGTAAATTTATTCTGTTTTGTAATATTCACTATTCTCGAAATATCTTACTGAGCAAGTCTATGTATTATTAAATATGATAAAATACTTTACTTTTTTATATTTTGACATGATGTATGTTAATGTGTATATATCGAATTAATACCAATACAGCTCTTGTAAAAATTAACTGTACTTTAAAATGACAATAAAAATGTTATTGAAACACTTTTTGTAATGAGAATATTACATTTAAAATAATTTAATATTATAAATACCATTCCTAAGAAATTTATAAACCATAATACTTTGAATATTATTTTTAAAATGATGATGAATCAATCATCATTATTAAGATAACTACTGTATATTGCACTTAGTTAATGAAAGAAAAAAAAACTTTTGTAAACACATCTTGTATTTAAATGTTTTTGTTGATCTATGTATGTTATTACTAAATCATATTACCAATATGAAAAAGAGTGAATATAAGACTGAAAATAATTCTTTATCAGATTTCACATGTTTATGCAGTGAAAAATTGTTCTCTTATACAGGGTGCGGCAGCATAACTTCCTTTTTTTAAAGGCGCGACTTTCAGTTAGTTGATGTCATAGCGGAGCGCTAGCGGTCTCGTTCAAGAGGGGGTACAATAAAGTTTTGTCCCGACATGGTTCAGTCGCCATCATGCGTTGGAATAGTGAGGAGCGTGCCTTTGCCGTTGAGGCCTACTTTTCAAGCGGATGTTCGGTTATTGCAACACAGCGTGCATTTCGGAATCGCTTTAATTTAGCCCCGTTGGCTCCCGTCCCAGACCGCAAATCAATTGTTACATGGGTCACTACATTCAGACAAACTGCAAGTGCGACAAAACGAAGAACTGGAGTCCCTCGGCCCGTTAGATCACCTGAGAACATTGAAGCAGTGAGAGCATCAATGTTGCGATCACCACGGCGTTCTGCGCGCAAACACGCATCTGCCCTTGGACTATCCGATCGTTCTGTGAGAAGAATTCTTCGTGATGATCTTCATTTTCATCCCTATAAGATGGCGATAGTGCAGGAACTTTCAGAACGTGACTTCAATTCTCGGATGAACGCGTGTGAGCTTCTTCTTGATGTCGTTCCCGAGGGTGCGGTGCTATTGTTTTTTTTAGCGATGAAGTCCATTTTCATTTGTGTGGGTCGATTAACAAACAAAACATGCGCTACTGGGCTGACACCAACCCTCGAGAGTTGCATCAAAGGCCTTTGCATTCACCCAAAGTCACAGTGTGGTGTGCAATTTCCTCAGCTGGAATTATTAGTCTCTGGTTTTTTGAGGAAAATGAGGTTACAGTGACAGTGAATTCGGACCGGTATGTAAACATGCTACAGAATTTTTTTTTCCCACGGCTAGAAGAGTTGGATTTGGGGGATACTTGGTTCCAACAAGACAGTGCAACAGCACACACTTCAAGAGCATCGATGGTTGTTTTGAGGGAACACTTTCCAGAGCGCCTTATCTCAATTACAGGCGATTTGGAATGGCCGGCACACTCTCCCGATCTGTCCCCTTGTGATTTTTTTCTATGGGGTTTTTTGAAATCCCGTGTTTATGTGAACCATCCAAGAACCCTACAAGATTTGAAGACCAACATCCAAGAAGAAATTGCCAACATAACACCTGCTATGCTAACAAGAGTCATGACAAACGCCAGAAATCGGTTTACACAATGTATGGAGAATGAGGGACGTCACCTAACAGATTTGATCTTCAAAACAATGTAAATAAAAACTTTATAGACATGTACCTACAGAATAAAAAATAAATAAATATTTTCCGATGCATACAATAGTTTTTATTGAGTTTTGAAAAGAGGAAGTTATGCTGCCGCACCCTGTATTTAATTATTCAAATTTTCATTATACAATTGCAAGACACATACATAGGTAAATGAGTCACACTTGTTATTTACTAGAACATATATGAAATGTGAAAAAATAGTGAACTTATTTCGAAGTCTATTTCTTGAATGATTTACTTGTGTCAGAAAGTTTTATTTTGTTCATTTTTCAAAAAATGTCATTCACAGTTGGAAAACAGTTTCGTTGTTGAATGGTCTATACTTTTTATTACTAGGTCATATTACCAATATAAAAAAAATAGTGAGTATATTATTAAAATCAATCGAAGTTTACCAATATAAAATAAGTGAATGTATTATTGAAATCAATCTATGTCTAATTGATTCAAAGCTTCCTTATATTTAATTCTTCAAAACATTTCATTACAAAATTAGCAAAAGATGTAGATTGTTATTTGTCCTTTATCAGTTATTACTAGATCGTATTACCAATATGACAAAGAAGTGATTATAACATTGAAATTAATTCGAAGTCATATTGTTTCAGGGTTCACTTGTAAGGGTTGTGGGAAAGTGTTTTTGCGGAAATCCAACTACAAACAACATGAGCGCTTTTCCTGCAACGCTCTTCATGATCGTCCTCTGGTCGGCTACAATGATGAGATGGTAGTAGACCCATCCAACACATCTCAACCTGGACCAAGTTCAGAACCCAGTCTACCGTGTTCCTCTCCACAATCTAGCTCAAGCTCTGATGAAACCTCTACAGGTATGTTTGTTGAAACGGAGAGAGGATTTCACTGTAGACTGAGGACTGTTGAACTTAGGAAAAAAATATGTAAATCAATAACTGTACATGAATTTTTCGTGTTCATATTTGAACACCTGCTACTGCTGTTGTCACAAGCATTGCGTGACTTCAGCAGTGTTAAAGTGAACATGATGCTCGTGTGCGAGTTCAAGAATATGAAAGGTGCTGTGTGCATGAAGGATTTTAAAACCAAAAACGTGCCTCTCATCGCGTCCTCTGACTTAGGTAAATTCTGTTCCAATGCGTTCGATAAGATACTTCATGAAATGGAGACTTGTCAACTCGCCGGTTCAGGCTAGACCTTTGTTAAAATTTCAAAATTCGAAATTAGAATTAATAAATACAATCCCCTGAGATGTGCGAGTTATATCATCATACCGAAGTCTCTGTCCTTAACAGGTGCTTTGGTCAATGTTTTGAATGTTGATAACCTTTGTTTCATGTACGCGGTATTGGCTAAATTCGTATCACATAGACCTGAACAACCCTCAAGTTACACATCACCAATCAAGCAAAGGTATGATTGGTCGGGTTTACAGTTTCCAGTTACATTGAAAGATATTCCTACCTTTGAAAAAAATAATAATATTAGTATTAATGTTTACGGTATAGATTTAACTCATGTAGGTCACACTTTGGATGGGAACCCACTTTCAAAAATACTGTGTTCCCACTTAAGGTTTGTGATAGAGAATTAACAGACCATAGAGACTTGTTGTACGAAGGCTATTCAGAAAGTAAGGAACGTTTCCATCTAACGCCGCCAGGCGCGCGCAGATCGCGTTCATTTTTCTGTCGTTCTGCTTGGCTCCTCAGTCGGCTTACAGCCGTGACAATTGAAGCATCGTTGCGGTGCTCGTGTTTTTTATATTCAAATTTAAAATGTGTGCTGCAATAGAAAATCCCGCCAGTTGTGAGGTGCGGTCTGTGATAGGTTTTTTGTTAGCAAAAAACTTAAAACCAATAGATTCATCGGGAATTGTGTGCAGTGTACGGGAACAACATATTGAATGAAAGTTCTGTCCGCAAGTGGTGTATCCAGTTCAAAAATGGCCGAACCGACGTTCATGATCAAGAGAAGAGTGGACATCCGAGCATCGTGACTGACGATCTGGTCGCCAAAGTTGATGAAAAGGTTAGGGAAAGCCGCCGTTTCACAATAACTGAGCTTGCTCTATGTTTTACAAAAATTTTACGTACTTTATTGTTTGAAATTGTTACACAGAAGCTATGCTACCATAAGTTTTGTGCAAGATGGGTACCGAAAATGCTTACGGATCGCCATAAAGAATAAAGAATGGGGGCAGCTTTGACGTTTTTGGAGGCCTACCACGATCATGGTGATGCGCTATTGGATTGTATCGTAACAGGAGATGAAACCTGGGTAAAACACGTCAATTCCGAGACGAAATTACAGTCCATGGAGTGGGGGCACACAAGTTTCCCTAAAAAGCCACGAAAATGTCTTCAAACTCTGTCGGCAAGGAAAATCATGGCAACAGTGTTCTGGGACAGGCAAGGTGTTCTTCTTATTGATTATCTCGAGCGTGGTGCTACCATAAACTCTGATCGGTACTGCCAAACATTGCAGAACCTTAGGAGAGCAATCCAAAACAAGCGCCGAGGAAAATTGTCATCAAAAATTTTGTTTTTGCATGACAATGCACGACCTCACACGGCAATCCGGACACAAGAATTGATAAACTCATTCCAGTGGGAAGTTTGTTCTCACCCACCCTACAGTCCGGATCTTGCTCCAAGTGATTTTCACTTATTTCCAGGCTGGCAACGCAGCGGTTTGACAATGACGAGGAGCTCCAGGAAAGTGTCACCGCGTGGCTGAGATAACAGGCGGCAGAATTCTTTGACGCAGGGATTTCGAAGCTTGTCCACCGCTACGATAAGTGCCTGAATTTGAATGGTGACTATGATTGAAAGGTAGTATTTTAGTCCCTCTTTCAAATGTATATAATAAAATTTTGTTCTTGTACTTGGTTTAATTTTAATTCCAAAACGTTCCTTACTTTCGGAATAGCCCTCGTATATTAAAGATGAGGACACAAGTCACTATGTATATATTAGTAACTTTGAAAGACTAGTTCGTAAGCAACTGACTAAAAGGAATGGATCCATTCATATTTGCAAGAAATGCTTTGCATATTTCGACAACCGACCAAACAAGTTATATTTAAGTGGTTCTGAAAGATTAGCTGAGCATAAAAGATACTGTAATAGCGACAATCCCATCAGGATGAACCTTTCCCAAGATAGTAATATCACATTCAACCATCCTGAACGTTCCCAGCGCACCAGATTTTGTGTTTACGCAGACTTTGAATGTGCACTCAAACCTATTCCTGAAGGTGATGAAAATCCAAACCCCAATGAATCCTACTCAATCCCAAAACAGATCCACGTACCCTATTCCTATTGCTACTATATGAAGGATGCCCAAGACGAATTCACTGTTATAAGACTGTACAGAGGTGATAATGCAGCACATCACTTTATGGACTCTATAAAGGCTGATGTGTTGCATATCGGTGACATCCTGTACAACAACAGACAGATGCAACCCATCCTGACTCCCGCTGAGCAGGTCGCGTTTGATGCGGCCACACTTTGCTACCTGTGTGGCAAAGGGTTCACTCCTGAAGATAGTAAAGTCCGTGATCACTCACATGCGGCACCCTACTCTTACAGAGGGGCTGCACACAGATCCTGTAATCTTAAGTTCAGGGAGCAGGACACGATTAATTGTTACTTCCATAACCTGTCGAACTATGATGCCCATTTCATTGTATGTGAACTTGGTCTTGACCAAGGTCACATCGGTTTTGTTGCAAACACCAGTGAGAAGTACATAGGTTTCGTTAAACACTTTCCTTTTAAGAGTGCCAGACACGGCGCATTAAAACTTCGTTTTTTAGACACTTTTCGAATCAAGTTTGGCCAAACTTGCAGACAATCTACCTAAAGAATTCTTTAAGGAAACAAAAAAACAATTTCCAGATCCCAGTCAATTTGATCTCATCACTAGGAAAGGTGTCTTCCCCTACTCTTGTCACATCACCCGATGTGCTTTACGAGTGTCTACTACCCCGCAAAGAGGCTTTCTACAACAATCTCACGCTCGAAGACATTTCTGAGACTGACTACGCTCATGCTCATAATAACTGGAGCACTTTTAACACCCAAAATCTAGGTTCCTATTCAGACCTCTACCTCCTTACAGATTTTCTACTTCTCACTGATATTTTTGAACATTTCAGAGACATGTGCCTTCGAGACTATAAATTAGATCCTGCCCATGACTTTACCCTACCCTCATATGCTTGGGACTGTATGTTAAAAATGACGGGTCGTTCTAGACACTATTCAAGACTTTGAAGTGAAGATTTCGACAGCACTAAACCTTCACAGTACATTTTATATCTCGATGCGAACAACCTCTACGGATTCAGCATATCTCAAAACCTTCCGACAGGTAATTTTCAATGATTGAGTCAAAGCGAAATAGAAAAAATTCACATTCCTAGCCTGGCTGATGATGGTAACGGGTTATGTTTTTGAGGTAGACCTCATATATGATGCATCCCTACACGATCTTCATAGAGATTTCCCTTTCTGTTGCGAAAGCAGTATCCCCCCCAACGGAAAATATCCAAAAATTAATGACTACACTGACCGACAAAAAGAACTACATCATTCATTACAGAACTCTAAAGCAAGCGCTAGCTAACGGGCTCAAAATTTCCAAAATTCATAGAGTTCTGTCATTTGATCAATCACCTTGGTTAAAGTCTTACATTGACCACAACACACAGCTACGTAAGTCGGCTTGTAATGAATTTGAAAAGGACCTTTTCAAACTCATGAACAATGCGGTGTTCGGAAAATCCATGCAAAACGTGCGAAAGTATATAGATTTAAGACTTGTTTAGGATCCAAAAAAATTTGAAAAACTCGTTGCAAGGTCCACTTTTATTGATCGCACGTATTATTCCGAGGACCTTGCACTAGTTCACTTGGAGAGAACCCACATTGTATTAAACAAGCCCATTTACGTAGGCATGTGTGTATTAGAATTGAGTAAGTGATTGATGTACGACTTTCATTATAAAATGCTCCATCGTTATGATTCACGTATTAGGCTCCTCTATTCTGATACTGACTCACTAACCTACCTTATCCAAAGTGATGATGTCTACAGGGAGATGTCATTACATTTGGATGACTTTGACACTAGTGAATATCCTTCAGACCAACATCTGTTCAGTTTGAAGAATAAAAAACTCTTGGTAAGTTTAAGGATGAGGTGGCTGGTAGAATTCATCGTGAATTTATCGGCCTTCTTTCAAAACCGTATTGTATAGTAATAAACAAAACAACACCTGATGATGATGATACTATCATTAAGCGAGCCAAGGGTGTAAGAAAGGCGGTTGTCGAACATGTGCTTACTGTAGATGACTACCGTCAATGTTTATTCAATAAAGAAAGTAAGTTTACATTAAATACATGTTTTGTATCAAAAAAACACATTGTAACCACTGTGGAGATTAACAAACTGTCATTAAGCCCTTATGATGATAAGAGATATATACTCCCTGATGGTATAAGGACTCTCCCACATGGACATTACAAAATTGTATCTCCACAGTGATGAAGGTAGGAATATTTTTCACAACCCCATCCAACATGCACATGGTTAACCTAACTGTTATGTTTTTGTGTTATTTTTTAAAAATATGTTTATTACAACAATTTAAAATAAATGTATTCCTTTATTTAATAAAACTTGTAACTTATTTATAAGTTACATACAATTTATGTATATTATACATGTTATTTGATGCTTGATACTTGTTTCTGTTGTTAAGTGATACTAATTTTTCAAGTCTCATTAACTAGATTATAAAATTTAAACTTTATTGTTCTTATTAATATTATCAATTTAAAATTTAACACTATCCCATCATTAAAATTTAAAGTTATACTTAATAAATCTAACTTTAAAAAAACTTTATTATTTTTGTTAATACTATCAATTTAACAAATTGAAACTATTCTATATTTGTATTAAATTTATAATATATTTACTATACATTTTGGGTTAATATTTTTAAAATATGTTTGTTGCAACAATTTAAAATAAATTGATTCCTTTATTTAAAACTTGTAACTTATTTATAAGTTACATATAATTTATGCATATTATACATGTTATTTGACGCTTGATACTTGTTTCTGTTGTTAAGTGATACTAATTTTTCAAGTCTTCTAGATTATAAAATTTAAACTTTATTGTTCTTATTAATATTATCAATTTAAAATTTAACACTATCCCATTAATAATATTTCAATTGTTATTTAGTACTTAAAAAATCTAACTTTAAAAAAACTTTATTATTTTTGTTAATATTATCAATTTAACAAATTGACACTAATCCATATTTACTATACATTTTGGGTTATTATTATTTCATACTTAAATACATTGTTTGTATTGAAGTGTTGTATTGAAAATAAGTTTAATTACATCTTAAATCTTTTTTATTTATATTAAAATAAACATTATTTTAACAAACTTTTATTCTCTTGTTTATTTTATTTCCTCACATTATTAGTATATAGTTGTAAACGGATATGAAAAAAGAAATAAAATAGCATTTAAAATTTAAATTAAATAAATAAATAAATAAAAATGCCTTTATTTACATAAGCGTTTTTCAGTTTTACACTGCTTTTCAGAGCAACTCGAGTCAAAAATAAAACTAACATGAACAGTGAATAACTAATCCTAAAGCAACAAGTGAGACATATTATATAACTATACAACTAAACATTAACATCTTCTAATCAACTATTTCACCATTTAATAGCATTTCCCTAAGCTTTACCTTAAATGTTTCATATGAGTAAGGCTTGAAGTTATCGGGGAGGTCATTGTACAATGTCGGGCCGAAATAAGTATAGCTTTTCCTCCCAGCTTCAAGCCTAACCTTTGGAAAATGAAGTTTTCCTCCGTTACGTGTGCTGCGCTGTGAGACCTCATCCCGGAATGAGAGTCTCTCGCTTAGATACTGGGGCTCATTGAGCTTTAAAACTTTGTGAGTCATGCAGCAGGTCAGCATCCTGCATACGGCCTTCATGGGAAGGAGGTTTACAGACTGCCTGAAAAGACTAACGTGGTCGTACCGCCTTAAGTTAAAAATAAAGCGTACGGCAGAGTTTTGGATTTTTTTAATCCTTTCTGTATCCTCTTTGGAAATACTATTACCGTATGCAGGATAGCAATAATAAAATACTGATAATACGAGAGACTGCATGAGTCGTAATTTTGCAGATTCAGGTAGCAGGCTTCTAAATCTATATAGCCCCCTCAGTTTGCCTAAGGCACGCTGGGGGGCGTAGGTAACGTGATCAGAGAATGTGAGGCCACTGTCTAGAATGACACCAAGGGTCTTAACTCTGTCACATACTGTCAGACGATGGCCATCGAGTGACACGCCAAACCCAGACTCACCGAGACCCTGCACCACATTCTTTGGGGCAACGTGGACAACCACACACTTGTCTAAATTGAGTTTGAGACCGTTCACAACTGACCAACTAGAGATCTTATCCAAATCAGAGTTAATTTTATCAATGGCAGGTTTTATACTGCTTTGGTCATAAGATAAGTGTAGCTGAGAATCATCTGCGTACAAGTGCACAGAACAGTGTTGTACACACTTAGTGAAATCAGCTGTGTACAAATTGAATAAAATTGGTCCCAAACAACTACCTTGAGGTACACCCCGCTGTTTTTCTAGGGGCCTTGATGTCTCACTCCCAAGCTTTGTTACTTGTAGTCTGTCACCTAAGTAAGATCTCATCCAATCAATTACTTTGTCGCTAAAATGGTAATACTTCATTTTCGCTAGTAGCATATCATGGTTGATGGAATCGAAAGCTTTTGAGTAGTCTAATAAGACAAGGGAGCTGTATCTGCCCTTGTCCCTAGCATCTATTATATCAGTAAACATGTTTGTAAGTGCAGTACATGTGCTATGATTCTGTCTAAAGCCTGATTGGAGTTTTGGCAATATGTGTTCTGTCTCAATGAATGATGTTATTTGATCCACTACAACCTTTTCAAGAATCTTAGACATCGCTGGTAGGATTGAGATTGGTCTTAAATCGTGCATACTTGATGGTGTTGTTACCTTAGGTAAGGGGCGTACAATGCTCAGTTTCCACGCTTCAGGAAACACTCCACTGCAGAGTGATTCATTTATAAGATGTGTAATAACCTTTAAGGCAAATGGACTGACAGCTACCAACATTTGAATCGAGATGTCATCACAACCAACAGCATTTGATTTTATTGATTTCATCGCTCCTTTGATTACATTTTCAGATACTTTTGTAAAGCAAAAACTGTTCAAAATTCCATCCTGTCTAGTTCTCTTAAAAACACTTACAGCATTCTCATCCACGTCATTTTCTGAGCCCATTTCAATAAAATATTTGTTTATTTCATCAATATTTAACTCATGTGGGGGATTTAAATTATCACTGCTCCCAACAACATTGCATTGTTTCAAAATACTCCAAAATTCTTTTGAGTTGTTGGCTGAGGATAATTTTTCTGAGAAAAAGATCTTTTTCGCACGCCATATCAAACTATTTAGTCTGTTTCTAGTGTTCTTATTAAGTTCCCAGTCTTCTTGATGCCGTGTTTTTGTGTATTTTTTTCGAAGTTTGTTTTTTATCTTCGTTAATTGTTTTTCATTCATTTTTTCATTCATTCATTCATTCATTCATTCAATTCATTTAATAGCATTGATTCATATAGATTAATAATACAAATATTTGAAAAGATTATATACAATTAAATCATTTTCATTTTTATTAGAGGTGAACAATGAATTAAAGTCTCTCATTGTTGATTCACATGTTCTAAACATCAAATAGACCAAGCAGTAGTGTCCACATACAAGTGAGTCTTCACTCTGTAAACGATGTGGGTTGTAGTTGAACCGCCATCCATTTCTCCTGGTGAAGATTATGTGATCTGGAACAGTTGGTGGTTGACCAAAACTGTCGAAAAACTCCAGATAACCATGCGTGTCCAAAAAGAATGCAACCCAATATGTTCCAAACTTGGTGTGCGGGTCAGTGTTTACAACGATGGCTGTATTGGGGGTTATCTTGAGTGGGAGACAGTCGGATGCATAAACTCCAATGTTTTGTATTGGGAGTTTTCTTAAGTAATGTGTAATTTGAATAGAGTCCATTACTTTTTATAACAGTTAATATACCATCTTCTTATGTTTATTGTGTTTGACAGAGTACACATATGTTTAATCCATTTGTGATGTTTACACCTCACACTATCAAAAGTATATATAGCATTAAGTGTCTTAAGTGATCCACAACAAAGAGATTCAACATCAACTACGATGCAATGAGAAGGAACAATGGTTTGTATAAACTTTCTCTTTTCAACACCTTTCACCAGTATAGTTGAAGTTGAATTGAAATTTTTATAGATTATCTCAAATATTTCAAGATAGTCTGTACACCCATCACTCCATTCGAGTCCATGATAATTATTAGCTAGCCAGTTAGTTTCTCTTCTCTTTTCTTTTGTCAGAAGACTAAGTGGATAAGGCGGTTTTAAAATATTATGAAATAACAAACAACCAGATTCAACATCTATTGCAGTAATTTCCTTAATTATAAACTCATTATAGTTATCCTTGAAGCACTGAACATCCATTGCTACACTGCGACGACTCATCTTGTATAAGGTCAAACTAGTGAATAACATATTTTTCAGAGTTAAGTAGTTTTTAACTTTAAGCGAATACCATGTTGTTGTTGTTTTCTAACTGCCATAATCAACTATCACATTTCTATTCTTGTCAATCTCAATGACATTGTCAAATTCGGCGTAAACAATGCAATTAAATGTTTCGGTGAGTACTTGGGTAAAACCCACCTCGAGCCTCAGACTACCATGACGTATTAGATTGTCTGCGTTGGCAGACAAGTCAGGCGTTAAGTCAAATGCCATGAGACAATATCCATCAGCATAATCCGTGCGTGATATATTGTTCCCCATGTTCAGGAAGTGAATTCCAGTGCCTGAGAATAGCGTATGATAAGTCATAACTGATAGGTTATTTGCATCAGAATAATCTGGTTGAAGGGGTTTGGATGGTATCTGTGTACCATCTATGTAGAGTGATAATGTGTTTACGTTGTAGTGGTGGAAGTTGAATGGATTAACAGTGAAGTCACCATTGAATGATTTGTTACTCACTAGTCCTATGATAATCCTCTTGGGTAACTGTTTATCATTGTAAGAATGTATTTATACCCTTTGTTTGATTTAGCGTAAGGAATCATTTCTACCAGATCCGCTTGATACAGATCGTAAAGACCCTTTAGTGTTACTTTACGTCTTGGGTAATTTCGCCTAGCAGGTTTGTGTAGCTCTGCTGCTATAGCTTCTCTTGGATTCATGATTAAGACTGACAAATGTTTGAAAAATTCGATCCTTTTATAAGTTGTAGGTTGTTTTAGGTAGGCCTAGAGGTAGACCTCCTAGATTTATGCCTTATGATTCACAAAATACGACTATGCCTCAAAACAGACGTAGACATACTAACCAACATAACCCTAACCAAGAAAAAAGTATTATTGACAATATTCAGTGGCCTATTGGAGAAGAAGATGCAAAAGCCGGGTGAAAAATTTTCTCAGAGGGTAATGATCCTGGCAACAACACTGATCATGGTTTTTTTGAACAACCAGGGCCAAAGCATTGTCCCTCTAATGATGCAAAACCACTTGCATATTTCTATTTATTTTTTACGCAGACTTTGCTAGACACATTTGTTACTCAAACTAATCTGTATGCTTCACAATATTTTCAAAAAGTTCCCAACTCTACAGTACAATGGAAGCCAGTTACGTTACTTGAAATGAAGGCATTTATAGCAGTCATACTAAACATGGGCCTAAATAAAAGACCTACTATTGATAGCTACTGGCGAAAAAAATGCAAAAGCCAAAGTTTACCTTGGTTTAGAGATATGTTTGGTCGTGACCGATTCAAAACCTTGTTAAGATTTTTCCATATTACGGACAATCGGTCTATTTCTAAGCCAGGAGAACCAAATTATGACCCTTGTGCAAGGTTTTCAATGCTTGTGGATCATGCAAATAGGGTATTTCGCACATACTATATTCCCCATAGAGAACTTTCAATCGATGAAAGCCTCATAGGCACCAAGAGCCATACGGCAATGACACAATATCTTCCCAATAAACACCACCATAGGTGGGGAATAAAGCTGTGGATGATATGTGATTCGGTCACAAACTACTGTCTTGGCTTTTTCTGCTATAAAGGAAAAAAAGATCAAGAAATGAGTGAGGACAAAGACCAAGGCTTGGCTTACAAAGTAGTGGTTAAGTTGCTTGAAATTGGTCAGTACTTCAACAAAGGTTATCATTTGTTTGTTGACAATTTTTTTATGTCCATTCCTCTAGCTCAATATTTATTTTCAAAAGAAACCTACATCACTGGAACAGTTAGAAGGAACAGAAAACAAATACCAAATAAAATTAAAGAGAAATTAGAAGTTGGTCAGCAAGTTTACATGCGTAAAGATAATTTGCTAATGCTTAGCTATAGGGAGAAAAAAAAGCCAGCCAAACCCGGTACTTTTGTTGTCAACAAAATATAAGGCCAACACCATAGAAAAAGTGAAAAGGAGGAAAGACGGAGAGGTTAAAAAATTTAAACCTGAATTAATTAACAAATATAACATGTACATGGTTGTTATCGACACCTCAGACCAAATGTTATACTGTTACCTCGATGAAAGGAGAACGCTCAAGTATTGGAGGAAGGTAACTTTCAATATAATAGCTAGAAAGGTATTGAACTGTTACTTGCTCTACAAAGAAAACAGTAAAGGACGAATTTTAACAAGACATGATTTTACAGCTGATATCATTGATGACTTGGCAGAAGATTGGCTGATGTCGCGAAATGGACAGTTTTTTTTATTTATTTATTTATTTTTTTTTTATTTATTTATTAACAATTTGTTTACCTTTGTTTGGCCCCACCAAGTTACAAAAAACTTGTCGGTGGGGTCCATTTCTTACTCTTGAAATATACAGTATTTTTGTAACAATTTTAATTACTGTGGCGGTTCAGAGGCAGGTAACTTATCATAATTTTCTCTTTACAAGCAACTGCAGATCTATCCTGCTGCAAATAAATACCTAGCAATAATAAAGTAACATATGATATAAATAAATTATCAATAACCAATAACAATAAATAATATACTAGTAGTAATTTAGTAATACAAGGCGAGCAAACATAGTTAACAGTAACAATAAATTAATAAACTATTCCCTACATATATCCTGTGCTTGTCACCCAATCAATGCATAGAAAACAGATCTCATCAAGATATATGCATGGAAAAAGAAGTCATATCTCTGTGCCTGTCTCCAGTGTACCGGGTCTTGGACCGGTACAGTTTCGTTTTTTCGTTGTTGTCTGCCAGGCTGCCTGAGATTCGCTTTTGCCCGGCGATTTGCGTACTTTGGTAGCCGTTGGCCCAGTTCCGTTTCGTTCCGTGTTCCAGCAGCTTCAGTCCGGTTGGCCTGTCTGGTCAGTTGTCTTGTGCTGCCTGCAGAATCTCGTTATGAGTGGCTAGACAAACTAAAACGTAAGTGTTCATTTTGTAAGTTTTAATATCTAATCACCCTTTTGGTGAAAATACTTTTGTTTAAATAATATTAATCGTTCTTACTTGTGTTTTCAGAGTTTTGTTAAATTTATATTCTTTGTCTAGATGTTTTAACCTAGGTTCGAGCCATGTGCTCATTGTTACCTTTTTGACTTTAATTGCTTTATTATCTCTGGTTTCATATTTAATAGTAGTTCTGTATAATGTTTTGTTGAGCCTTTTTAAGTTGCAGTTACCGATTTACCATCTTTTTGTTCATGGACAATAACCTAGCCTATCTTTAGTTTGATTTTCATGTTATGACAGATTGCTCATGTATCCATAGCCTAGTATTCAGTTTGTCATTTTTTTTTAGTTCCATATACGCAATTTATTCTTTGGTAATTTGTTAACTTGTAATTGGTTAAGTTGTAAGTTGTTAAATATTCCATAGCCTAAAGTTAATCTTTCACTGTCTTGTTGCTCCAATCATGTATAAGTTTGTCTCTTCATGTTAAGTTTGGCGAAATCATGCACACTTATATTTAGTTGTTATGTGTTATTTTTGTAAAAGGGTTTGGCTGTTCTATTTTTAATTGCTGTGTTTGGACTTTCAGTCCAGGGTCCTCGAGTGGGACATTTTCCCTCAGCCGGTCGTCCGGGCAAAGTTCTACCATCCACACTGCCAGCCTGGCCTGAGGACCATGTATAGAGGCCATTGGTGACCCTGCTGCCCCACCTACATCTTTGGGTATGAGTCTTCTGTCCTCGGGTCAGTGCTTTCCATGTTGTTTTCCCGGCGGCTGAGCTGGGGGTTTTGCTGTTCAAGTATTTATAAAGAAAAAAAAAATGGAAGTGCTATATAATATAAAAGAAGAAAAAAAGTATGTGGAACTGTTTAATTGGTGGCCTAGGCCTAAACTTCTAAACTGGGACAAAGTGATGGATGAAACAGCCATGGGGACTTTTATATTTTTTTTTTATTGAAGGAAGGAAAACTTGAAATACCAAAAGAACTTTTTGGGTGTTAATATTTAATTAGTTTATATTCCTTGTTATTAATTAATTAGTTTTATTTGTTGTTATATCTTTTTAGATTTTATAGTTGTTAGGTCCCTATGGTTAAGTCATGTTATTTATTTATATGTTTAGGCCTAGTGATCGTTATTTATTTTCTCGTTGTTAATTGTATTATTGATGTCAGGGGATAATAGAACGGTACCGTGTTAGATTTTCTTTTAAATTATTTAATTTTTTTAAACTCACCAAAAGGGGATTATTGTTCTTTTGCTTAACTTTTAATTCGGAGCTGCCCAGGGATTCCGGCTTACTCCCTGGCCCGGTGGAATCAAGGGATTCGGGCTAAATTGCCGGTTTAAATGTTGTGATCCAAAAGTTTTCTAAATTTTCACTTTTATTTGGGGCTTAAAATTTGTCTTACGTTTTGGGTGTCTCAGGCCCAACCGCAGATAGGCCATAGGCCATGTAATTGTTAACTTTGGTATTCGTAGAGTTTGTTGTTTTTGTAGCGTTAAGTGTTTTGGTAGCTTTTGTCGTTATATTGTTAAATTTTGTGTGTTTTGTTATTTATTT
Source organism: Stictocephala bisonia (assembly GCA_035578905.1). Lineage (NCBI taxonomy): Eukaryota > Metazoa > Arthropoda > Insecta > Hemiptera > Membracidae > Stictocephala > Stictocephala bisonia. The sequence continues at coordinate 2,618 of JAQJVL010003654.1, read as the reverse complement.
AATTGCAGATTTTATATTGTGGCCTTCTGCCTATTTTATATTGTGGCCTTCTGCCGTTTTTGGTTTTATTGTTTTTTACTTGGTAATAAAAAGTAGTTTTGCTCAGCTGCCGAGTTTTATTTTGGACCCTCCACCTGCCACCCGTGATCCCATCGCTCGACTTGTTTTGAGCCATCCCCCCGGTTGGCACGCTTTCCAGCTTTGGTGGGGGGATGGGTCTCACCAGACGTCTGTCCACCTCAAGGAGAAAGGTAAACAAGCCCTCTATCATAACAGCAACATAACCTCAAAACGTCAAAGAGGTTACCTTTTACTCACCCAATCATAGTTTTACTTTTGGTGTGTTTCTTTACCCTATGAGTCAATATTTATATTATTTACTTGAATACCGTGCATGTTTAGAGTTACCAACAGTGTACAAGGTATATGATCATTGTCTTTCAAGCTAGTCCTAAGTCTCAGTGTCTGTGATTTGCAGTGCTGTATGGGTTCTATTATATACCTGTTTATTTGTCAAGTAGTTAGCCTTAGTGACTGATGTGTGGAGTAAGTATTGTCACAGTGTCTTGTGTTGTAAATTGTGTTTTAACCAGTGTTTGTATGTGTTTGTTTGTACTTAATCATTAGTGACAGTGAAGTGATAGTGAAGTAATAGTGCAGTGATAGTGCAGTAATAGTGAAGTAATAGTGATAATGTGTTTTGTTGTTTATGGTCACTATCCGTTCTAGTGGATATCGGTTCAGGTAAGTTTATAGTTAGTCTCACATCAACAGAGTAGTCTCAGATAGCCATAGCCTAACTTTTGATCACATGGGAGATGGAGATGGCATACAAAATGAATTTGGAATAGAACATTTGCCAGGAAGATTGGAGAAAAATTGTTCTGTATGTAGTAAATTAAGTACCTCTGCTGGTGGCCCTAGAAAAAGATCAAGATACTGTTATGCCAAGTGTAAGAGAGGGGTCCATCCCTTGTGTTTTGGGAAGCACTGCTGCTGAATTTAACACCATTGCCAGTGTAAATAATGTAAATAGTATTGGGTTGATTTATTTTTTTATATAGTAGTGTTTTTTTGTAGTTCTTATTGATTGTAACTTTAAAATGTGCTTAGTTGTGGGGCTTCAGCAAAATGAATCTGTCTTTTATGTTGTTCTGCGATTTCGATCAAATTACAACGCAACGCCAACTTTTATGTAATGTGCCTCATCTTCACTTTCAAAAAAGGTAGGCACTTCAAAATTGACATTCTAGCTATAAACTAAGTGTATTATATAAATATACATGTAATTTTGTTGTTCCACAATATTTTATAATTATTATGCTAGGTCAAATTGAAAAAAAAATATAATTTTTTTTTTACTTTTATTTTTTTTTTTTTGAGCTTATATATTGGTATATGATGTTTTTTTTCTTAAAAGGCCATTTATTATAAAAGAAGGAAATATAAAATATATTAAGTTCATACAAAAAAAAAATTTTTTATGAATTTTTAACTAAAAACATGCTCTGTAGCTAAAAAAACCCTCAGCCTTGACCAGACAAGTACCAATAAAAGCACTAGCCTTTTTCACACATGCTAAAAAATATGGTCAGCCTTAAAAGGGTTAAATGTTGTCAAAATCTTGAAAAATGGCCTGGGATTTTTCGCATACACCTTTATAAAACAGGTTGGGATTTTTCACATGTACATTGAAAAAATGTCTGGCACTAAAAGGGTTAATATAATTAATTTTTTTTTTATAAAATGAATGTTTTATAAACATTTTAATTTAAATGTTTTATAAGATTTTATAAAAATCTTTGAAAATAAAAATAATTTAACATTTGAAGATAATATTTTTAATCATATATATATATATATTCAATTAAATTATCATTGAAATAAAATTGATTAAATATAAATGTTTTAAAATTTATTTTAATTTTTAATAATAATTAATAGTTATATAATAAACATAATATTATCTTAATATAAATATATTATTTTGTAAAAATTAAATATTAATTTGTTTTTATAATTACAGTTTGATTTATGAAGCAAATTAAACAAGAAAAAATCTTCATAAAAAGGTAATTTTTTACTATAGTATTTTCTTTTTATCTTTTGGAATTTTTTTATATATCATTATTGGTTGTACTAATCAAAATTTTTTAAAATATCAAAATTATTACAAAATATAAGAAAATAGTAATTTTTTATAGCAGTCAATGTTATTAAAATGAAATAAATATGATTATTTATATTTATATTGAAAATGTGTTCTATCCTTATTGTATTCAATTATTTTTCAATTAACATATATTATTGAAATTCACTAATAAAATATGACAATTAAATAAAAATTATTCAATTATTTTAGGCCATTGTGGTCTACTTATGTAGCATGAGAGGTATATCGTTTTTCAATATCCATGGTATGACAAAAATAATCTTCTTAGGAAATATAAATTCAATATAAGAAATATTTTTTAATTATTATAATAATGGTAAATTTATTTGTTATATATATTTGTAATTGTTAATTTTTTTTATAAAATATTTATTGTTACAAATATTAAAATTATATAAAGTGATACTTAAAACCATAAAATTGTTGTACAAACTAATACACATCA